>VZSZ01007733.1:258019-289230 GCA_013398815.1 Ibidorhyncha struthersii | reverse complement strand
GGGGGGTTGCAGGGCTGGCTGGTTCTCCACTATCTCTCTCCCAAGAACTTGCAAAAGTTTTCTGTGATTTTGGGGCCCCTGAATGTTTTAGCTCTAAATGGTTCCTTCTCAGCTGCAAATCTGCTTGGAATATTTAACAAACACTGAGGTAGGAACTTTAGGGATAGTGATAGTACCTCTAAAAATTATCTTCAACTTTCCACATCCTCCTCTCAGAGATACATTGTTTGACATGGATACAGGCTGTCATAATTCACTATGACACACCAAATCAACCCATGTAGTCTTCACAGTCACATTAACACTCTAATTTTCAACAGTGCTAACAAGTCACCTTTAGGGATGCAAATTAATTAAACTCTTTTAAACTTTCCCCCCTCACTATTTCCATGGGTAAGATTCACTCAGTTCTTTCAATAGATGTTATCCTTCAGATGACCCAAACCATGGGTGACAGTCAGTCTCATTCTCTGTACAAATTGTATTAAGCCTAGTGCAAAAGCTCAGATTTGATACAGAGACTGGCAGAAAAAGTGCTTGGATTATAGAAGCAATGAAAGCAAGAGAAAACCAGTAAAGGAAGAAAAATTTCTATAAGTGAGACTTTTTGAAGTTTGCCTTCAAACAATAAATAGACATTATTAAAGAGGAGACAGAAAAATGTAGTCTTGCTTAGTAGAATTATATACTTTGACTATATACTGTATATAGTTAAGAGTCAAATCCTAGTATTCTAACCAATGGTAAATGATGTTTCTCCTTGGAAATCATGGCAAGTAAGGGTGGCCGATCCTGGCCCTTAACTGTGTCTATGTGCTGTGAGTGCATTAGAGGGAGAGAATGTACAGTCTTGCTGTTCTATCGTTCTATGCTCCCTTTCCCATGAAACATTGGACCAGATGATCTTTCAAGGTCCATTCCATCCTGGGCTGTTCTATGTTCTACGGTTCCATGGTTGTATGATTCTTTTCCTTTTTCCTTCATTCTGTTTTGCTACAGAAAAAGTAGTTCTTGCACACAAGGTATGAATCCATTATGCTTCAAAGCAATTTGTTTGAAAGCATTACAGATATTGTCATGAATCTGCTGGAAATGAGAGAGATGCAGGCAGTTTCTCATATTCTTGGAGGGTCAGGAGCTTTCATTCATCCATGCCCATCTGTCTCCCTAAGCCGCACATATCAGGAGTGAGCACCATTTTTTAAACACTGATGTTTTACACTCACAGCATAATTCTTCTGCCATAAGGCAGCCAATGGTAGGTAAATTTATATATTGAAATAAATGCTTTTAAACACAGAAGACCACTTGGGAAGAGTATAAATCTTTCTCCCAAGCATTGTAAATTCACATACATGTCAATATTTCTAACGAATAAAATGGGAAGAATCTAAGTTATGTTGGAACTACTACAGGCTTACTCTGTTCTCACAAATCAGCCCTGGTCTGAGTGTGGGATTGTTCTCTGCATGCTTAGGTGGCTATTTTCCAGGTAGGCTACATTAAAATCATTAAGCTAGCAGTAGATATGTGAGTCAAAACCTTGTCTTCATTCCTACTAGATGAAGAAACAGATCATGACTCTTTGGAAGGATAGAATGAGCATGGGTGATAAGCCAATATGGACTTTATGTTTCACAAGTGTTAAATTATACCAGGGTTCATAGCTCATGGGTGAGACGTCACTGTCTTCTAGAGGACTATGGGTTGAGCAGCCTCATGGCATTTGCATAAAGGTTGGCATAATATCCCCAGCACCTAAAGTTGTTTGTGTGTTCACAGGTAATTATTTCTTTCTATGCAAATTTGCCATAGCCCCTTCACTGAAATACGTACCTGCTATGAATTTTGAAGTCCTTAACTCTTCTACTAAGACTGCCGAGAAGGCAGATGCATAGAGTGGTTTTCTAATGTTGATGTTCACTAAGACCAGTTCATCAGTAAGATCTTGTAGCCAGCACAGGTCACCAAGCCACAGAAATCTGTGCAGTTTCACCTAAGATCTTCTATTAATAAAGACTAGGGTTTTGCACCTTAAATTTTCCTGTATGTAAAATAAGATTTTAAATTTTTTCAGTTCTGAGCTCATGAACACTGGGAAAATGTTATTTTATTACTATATTTCTTTCCCTTTCACCTTTACTAATTCATATCTCAAACCTCAGGAAAAGAAGTCATAAAAATAAAATATCAAACAAGGACATAGAGGAAACATTCGCATGAATCACTTGCAGGATACGTTTGGTGAAAGCCATCTTATTGTGGCAATAATCTTGTATTGATTTTCAGTGAAATAGGAAGAAAAGGAGTCAGGTGAGTGTATGAAAATAAAGCACATCTGGACTTGAGGAAAATACTTGCCTAGTTCCATTTTTTTGATTCCTTGTTGTCTCTGCCACTGTTTGTACGAACTTCATATGTAGTCACATTATTCGTCCCAATAATTTCGTTCAGCTATGCGTCTTTTCCTCCTTTTTGTTCACCAGCACTCATCTTCTTTCTAACCACAAGCAAATGATATATTAAGACCTAGCAACAAATTGAACTTAATCGTTAGCTATGTCCTGTAAACCATGATCCAGTAAAATTGCCAGTCGTTTTCAGGTAGAAAATTATACCTCTGTGAAGTGATACATCAGCAAAATCTTAGTCAATCAGCCTTGAAAAGAGTTACAAAAGCAAAAGATATTTTAGCTGCAAAATGATGAAGCAATTATTAATTTTATCTGTCCCTAATATGTTTTAATGACTGCATCAGAGCCACTTTAAAAGCTCAGACTTCAGACTACCAAAACAAGCCAATGCAGATAGAAGTTTGTGATAAATGTCATATGGGTAATTAAGTTTATGCGTGAATAATTTGTTGTGTCATCTGGGGGGAATGTGGCATTTTTGGATGACATGTAAAATTAAGTCCTGGACATCTCACAGGTCTACTCACAAATAGTTAGATGTGGTCTTTAGGCAAGCTTCTGACAGTTCCTTCTCTCATGGTTTTCTAAGCCTTTTTGGCAATTTCAGCTGCGTGCAGAATTGTTCTGCAGATTCCAGCCACCATGACTGTGTGGAGCTAAACACGGAGCAGATGGTCCTATTGCAGATGGATGAATATTTTTTTGTGGGGCTTTTTTGTGGGTATTTTATAAAGGGCTTCATTTTGATCTCACATGTTCCAGCCTTAACTCTTCTGGTTAGAGAAGAGTATCTTCTCATATCCATTTTCCCAAGTGACATCAGACACCAAATTTGTAAAGTGTTTAAGTCTTATCTTTGTAAATTAAATGTAAATGTAAACGATGTGTTTTTCTGAGGTTGAATGACTCTCAGAGTCTCAGACTCTTAATGACTGGTGACATGCTTTCTTTTACTTCATGAGCTATACTGAAGAGTTTCATTCAGTATGACTAAAGGTAGCTGAGTCATGTTCCTCACTCTGTGTGCATATTCAGCAAAGAGACAGATAGATATACAGTAGCTGTTTGTGATTCCACAGCTTGTATCACTGTGTTAAAATTCCTATTTAACCGAAAGAAAATGGATATTGATCTGTATTTGCTTGATTGCATGTCAGGTTCTGCACTCAGTTTGAATTATTAGGAAATAGCCAAGGAAAATTGATTGCATTTTAAAGGTCCTGTGAAAAGTTTTAGAGCTGTGCATTAGGAAATGTGTTAAGCAAATGAGAACTAATTGTTTTTAGCACGTCTTCAAAGTGCATTAATTTTCTCTGAATGGGAACAATAAACAGAAGTTTCGAAGCGCTGTTAGCTGCTGTGTAGGATTCACAGCAAGACACAATACAGTATTTCAAACACTCATCTTGCTACACTGTAGATCTCAAGACCAAAGATATTGGTAGTCATGTATCACAAAGCTAGTCATGACCCAGACATAAGCCTGCCCACCAACTTCGGGTTTTAATACTGAAAAAGTTGCAGTGGAAAGTCAATGTGGTAGTCTCCAGTTGTGAATTACAAAAGAGCAAAACTCCTCTGCCACCCTACATCACTGAGCCTATGTGTCCTGCACAGCTAGACAAATGCTGAGCCTTGCCACAGTTGTGGGTGCTGGAGGATCTGAAGACTGCCATGCACCACCATAGCGCTGGAAGCACATTTTCCAGGATGGTTCCAGTGCATTGGGCTAGCACTGGCACTCCCTCACTGAAGAAAAAGAACCCCACCAGAGAGAGTACCATAGCGGCACCAAGAATGGGAATTTTTAGTTTACCTGAACCTGAAACAGGTGATTGATGAGGTTCCTGTCTACATTTTCCAGAGGCAGTCCTGTGATTCCATCAACTCTATCCAGTTACAGTGACCAGTTTCTGATATTGGGCTTGTGTACAAGTTGGCCTTTGATTAGGGAAGGCCTGCCTTGGATTTCACTGCTAACATCAGTGTTAACAATGTTTCCATAAAGACTTGGCATCATTTCTAATGATCATATATCCCAGAAACAAAATTCCTCAAAATGCTGTTACCAGGTTAGCCAAGCGGTATTTTTGGTGTTATGCAAGCTCAGTTCCAGAATTACCACTTTTTGGAGAGAATGTGAGCTCGATACATGTGCAGCTCTGCACTGAAAGGGGTATGAAGAAACATAATCTGTGTGAGTGAGCTGACGACAACCTGCCAGTGTGAGCTAAAATACTTTCTGGAGCTGCTCCATGTGTAGAAGAGATTTTGTGCTTTGCAGTGCCTTTGTGAGAAAACCACACATAAGCACATAGTGGAGGTGAAGATTACATTCCTTTTAGGAGGATAGTTAGCACAACTTCAAAAATTCTAAGATGCTAAGGAAAAGAGAAAGAAAGCTACAGTATAGTCATCCAAAATAGGCATGTTTCTCCAGACTTGTCATGGTTAATCTTTGTCTCTACCAATGTATTTTCATCCTGCCTTTGCACAATATTGGAGTTTCTTTCTTGTCCCGCACAAGAATCTGCTTGGAGACTGAAATACTGAAAGTATTTCTAAACAAGTCAATATTTCTAAATAATCTAATAAAGAAGGTAAATAGTGAGGAGACAAAGTCTGCAGACTGTGTAAAATTATTCACGAGGAGACCAGACGATGAAGTTTTGTAGAAGGGTCTGGTGATACTAAGCAACTGGATTATAAAACAGCAAATTGAATTAAATGTAAAAAAATGCAAAGTAATGTGTAAGAAGAAACCAATGCACAACAACCATCTCTAAATTATTATTTTTCTTAACACTTAAGAAAGAGACACTGGAGTTTTTGTGGATAGACCTCTGAAAATATCAGCTTCCTGCCCAGCAACAGTTTAAAATTATGTTATGAAATAGAATTAAATATTAAAAACAAATAGAATATTATGACTTATGTATTAAGAAAGCATAGAGAGAAGAAATGAATATTGATACACCAGTGTGTAAATCCATTTAGACCCACAGCTTGAGTGCACTTTTGATCACCATATCAAGTGTAGGGTCCTGCACCTGAGGAGGAATAACCACATTCATCAGCACAGGTTAGGGGCTGACCTCCTGGAAAGCAGCTCTGCAGAGAGGGAGTCCTGGTGGACAACAGGATGACCATGAGCCAGCAATGTGCCCTAGTGCCCAGGAAGGCCAGTGGCATCCTGGGGTGCATTAAAAAGAGTGTGGCTAGAAAGTCAAGGGAGGTCATCCTCCCCCTCTACTCTACCCTGGTGAGGCCACATCTGGAGTATTGTGTCCAGTTCTGGGCTCCCTGGTTAAGAAAGACAGGGAACTACTGGAGAGGGTCCAGCAAAGGGTTACAAGGATGATCAAGGGACAGGAGCACCTCTCATGAGGAGAGGCTGAGAGACCTGGGTCTGTTTAACCTGGAGAAGACTGAGAGGGGATCTCATCAATGCTTATAAATATCTAAAGGGTGGGTGACAAGAGGATGGGGCCAGACTCTTTTCAGTGGTGCCTGGTGACAGGACAAGGGGAAATGGGCACAAGCTGGGTCACAGGAAGTTCCATCTCAGCAAAACCTTCTTTCCTTTGAGGATGACAGAGCACTGGAGCAGGCTGCCCAGAGAGGCTGTGGAGTCTCCTCTGGAGATATCCAAAACCTGCCTGAATGCATTCCTGTCCAACCTGCTCTAGGTGAACCTGCTTTGGAAGGGGAGTTGGACTAGGTGACCTCCAAAGGTCCCTTCCAACCCCTGCCATTCTGTGATTCTGACTCTGTGAATAAGTTGTAACACAGCTAAAACTGTACAGAGAAGAGCAAGGATGCCTGGAGTTATTGAAAGGCTTGCATATATTTAATAACAGAACTCCTCAGCTTGGAAAACAGGTGACACAGAAATGACACAATACAGAAGAGGAAATATTGGTCTGTACTGGCTGTACTTTTAAATTCATTCTTCACCTCAACTTCCACTCTTGGCCATTTTCAGGGGCAGTATAATGAGCTTGGGACACTTTTGCCCTGTCCTGCTGTTATGTTCTTATGGTCTTTTATTATTTTACCCTTTTCCCTGTCTCTAGACTAATTAAAATTGGTTATAACAACTTAAAGCTCCTGGCAAGCTGGTGCAGATTATTGAGTATTCAGAGGCATTCAAATTCTGGATATTTCTGCAATTGCCATCATGTTCTCTTCTACCATGAGCAACAAAAAGAAGTAACTGCTTCTTGGTTTTTGTTCTAATGTCTCCATTGCTATTCATGTCAGGAAACAAAAACATGTCCGGTCAGCAAAACTGTCCCTCAAACTACAGCCATGTGTCATTCACCAAAAGCCTGAGGAATAACTTATATTCATTCAGAGGTATATATCAGAGGAATGCAAATTTCTTATCGCTGTTTCCTTGCATTTGCCAAGAGGCAGCATGTCAAATAAATAATTTAGACTGGCTGAGGCACTGCAGAAAAACAAAGCCATCAGTCATCTCAGCTACATTATTGATCACCAATAACAAGATACTTGCTAAGACAAATGGTTCTGTTATTATACTAGTGAATTTTAGTCTACCCAGACTAAATAAACTGTATTGAACTGTTTGTTGTTTTAAGATGTCCAAACATTTCTGTAATAATTTTTACCTTTCATTCTGTCTAACCATCTATAGAATCTCTTTATATATCTGTTGTTTGTATGTCTGCAGTCCTTCTCTAAGTATAGTTATGGACTTACTCAAAAAGCTGGGTAAGGAATTTCATGTCTTTATATGTACTTTTTATATCCAGAAGATCTTCTTCTTATTTTCGTTGCAGAGGAAAATGTGAACAAGGTGATTATATAAGTGAAACATTCCATGAAATGTTTTTCTGCCATCTTATAGTAATGAAGCTTGTCAGGTTCTTGTATCTGGTGTTATATTATTATTTTTACCTTACATATGGCTTTTTCTGCATTATCAACATGTAATTATTATAACAGCCATGCCCAGAGGTTCTTAGCAGACCTATTCCATAGAATTGCTTCCGTATCTCAGAAATATCCTCCTTCCTCTCATGTTCCATACATTACCTGATAACTCAGAATTTGACAGACCTATGCAGACTGCTGTGTGCTCTTCTGTCAGCTGCCTGGGTCATACTCTGGGCGAAGACACCTCTCCACAGTGATTCTAACCAGTTCCAAAGATACAGGGAGGAACACTTGATCCTGAGCCTCTGAAGTGTCAAATGCTGTTTGCAAGATGCTGTGCTGTCACAGCAATCAAGAGACAAATTCTCAGCACCTTGTGGATGTGTGGAAGAAAAATTTGCAACCAAAGCATGGGCTGAGAATGGCTCTCGCAAATCCCAAAGCCCTGAGCTTGCCACATGATTTTTTTTCCAGGACTTTTTATGTGGGGCTGATCTTCACCAGAATTTTTTATTTCATGTTAAATCTTGCCAGTTAACTTGGAGTAACTAAGTATTTTAAAGGATTAATTTAGGCATTCTCCAGACATTTCATCAAACCTAAAGGCATATGTGGGCTAATTTTAAATTATGGGCAGTAAGTTCCAAATATCACATTCTTAGGAGGAAAGTGATCTAAGAATGGAAGTGAATACAAGTGACATAAGAAAATATGCTGGGTGGAAGACAAGAACAACAAAAATGTTTCTAGAATAACAGTCTGCGAAATCTGAAGGTGGCTGAAGCAACGCTGATGCTATAGCTGAAAGCATCATCGGTGACTTGCTGACATTTTATTGAACAGAAAACTGAAAACAGGACTTCCCTCACTGATAGAAACACATGCCAGAATCTTTGGAGACTTACAGAAGTATAGAGAGACAGTGAAGGCAAACAAAAAAAACTTAGTATTATTTGGGGTCTTGAAAGCTGCAGTCACCTCAGGGACATGCTGTTGTGCACCTCACTGGTGGGAAATAGTAGTCACAAATAGTACAGTTGTCACAAGAATCCACATTGTGATCAAATGAAACTGTCGCCTTGGACAGCTATACATAAATGGCAAAACTAGAAGTACTAGGTCCAAAATCCCTAGCAGTGAAAAACTGAAGATTCTCGCAGTCAGATTGAGAACACCAAGCCTCAGGATGTGGCACAACCACAATTAAGGGTTTTACAACCATATGACACCGTAACACTTGCTGGTTTGGGGAGACGCTTCCTAGGCATTTCTGACCCTAATTATGTATTGTAGTTTAGAAGGTTTCACTATATGCCTGACATTCCATGTCATGCTTATAATCAGTGTTTTGTTAAGCTTGGCTGAATAAGGAAGATGTAGAGGTCTGAAGGCCTCTTGCAGGAACCAGTTGCCGTATTATTTAAGAGCTCACTTTAGCAATGCTAATCAGTCACAATTTGGACTCCTGATAAAGCAGGTGACTGTTCAAAACTCCAGCTCCCAGGAAGGGAAGCTTATGGTAGGATCTTTTTTCATTAAATCCCCTATGCAGCAAAACTTAGATACATGCTGGTCTGAATTGGTAGAAAATGCCATAATCAAGAATTTTTTGCCCTCTCAACTGATTATACAAATATCAGCCTGGATTCTTACTATTGAGAGTTGCATAGCTGTCAATCATGGTGGCTCTGTGGAGCTAGAGATGTAAAAAGAGCTGAAAACGTATTTGTTCAAAACTCAAGAGATGAGTCTCTCAAACTAGAAATACAAAGTGAACAGCAATACAAAGCACATTTTAGACCTTGAAACACTTCAGAAAGGTGATGAATGTTATTGTGATGTTAAAAACTGGTTTCTGTAAATTTTAACAGTATTTTGAGTTTTCTTAGGACTCTCAATTCTATTTTACGTGTCCAAAAGAAGGAGCACGGTTATAGTTGTTATCTGATTTTTAATTTGTTCAAAGTGGATTATACACTCTTATCCCATAGGTGACCCAGCTTGAGCAGTTCCTTCTTCTTTCTCCTCATTAGAAATCCCTATGGAAAGCAGTGAGATTGCTACAGATGGAAAAGAAAACACTTGCCTGAAAATCTCTCCAGGTGCCCTTTCAAGAGCTAACATTTCTCCATCTAAAACATCCTCAGTGGCCTTTTAACATTTTTTAATTCAATGACTGAATTCCCATTGATTCCAGTGAACCTAGTGCTGCTAACTGATATTACTGAAAGATGTGTCTTGTATCTAGAACACTGGTTCTTTTTCCTGCTATTATTGCATGTTAATGTTCACTTTCAAATAACTTAAAGAGAAAAATCCCTTTTAATGATACTGAAAACTAACACAGAACTAAAAAAAGCTATCACAAGATTTCTGGTTAAAGGGCTATGCTCAAATGTGACTAAGATAAGGAGTTACCAACTCCCACATAGGAATCTCAAACTCCTACATGGGTTTATTATCATTCTTGTTACTATCCCCATGTATAGATGACACTAAAAGACAGATAGGTTAGGGAGCTGACTGGCATCCCTCAGGCAGCTCTCTGAAGTTTGGACTTTCTGATTTTCGTATCATGGGTATTTGCTATCTTGCACAAAAAACAGGTTCGGTTGCTACCCCTAGAACTAAGCAAGCTAATGTATCATTATCCTTGTCTAAAGCTTTCTGTTCTTTGTCTTGGCCATGCCCTTACACTCATCCACCTCTCTTTTGAAGTTTTGGGAAAACATGGTTGTCATATTTTCTTCTCTGGTTCTTCATCTTTATACATCTCTACACTTCCAAGACAAGAATTCAAAGAGTCAAATTATCTTGACTGTTTCAAGCAACTCTTTTTACCCACCTTGACGAACTAGTTAAAAGAAGGTGAATAAGCAGATACTGTGATCAGTAGCTACCTCAGGCAAAGAGGTAGCAAACTATGCCACCTGTTCTAATACGAACTCAAATGACTAGACATACAAATGCAAGCTGCAAATCCACAGATCCCCCCCTCTACTTCTTCAAAGAAGCATACACTTCCGTCTTAGCAACAAAATTAATGCAGTCCTCCCTCCTTTTGGAACAGGTTAGTTTTCTATGCCATAAAGCCTTATAAATTCTCAGGGTGACTAACACCCAATCTGCGAAGGATGGACATTGAAGATATTCTAGTGGCAGCATTGCACAGCTGCAGGGGCTTGCTGAGAACTGGCTGCCAAATCATCATCCCAGGTTATACTACCTACTGGCTGGCTTTCACCCTCTTCCAGAAGCAGGTAAACTGTCCCAGTACTATATGGAAACAGGCTTTGAATTGCTTTGAGAACTTCTGGGATACATAAAGTTGACCAACAATTGAAATTGCATTAATATAGGTTACCTAATTTACGGATCATAGACAATGCATAAATCTAACTCAAACATTGATTCAGGAAAGTGACTTCTATTGTCCTTTGATAAATAAACCTCCAGGGATGAAGGGACACTCTTTTCAAATTGCATTAGCATAAACAGATACACCGCTTTACGTTTCTCAGCACCCTGGAGCAGAGCTGCATTCTGCTGCTAGCATTGCTTTCCTAAATAACAGGAAAATTATCGGAAGGGGTGGTTAATGTCTACAGAAATCAACGATAATAATGTGTATAGAGTCGCATTCATCCCCATTTCCTTATTGATATTTGCTAGCACCTTTCAAAAACTGATGGACAAATTGGCTTAGCAATCACTGTCCCTGCTTGCTGTTTCTTGATGGAGGCTGACAGCTGAAGTGATTTAGCTTTTGTTACAGCATAAAGACATTCCTTTTTTTGCTTTTCCTTCCAGGGGATAATAGACCTTGTCATAAGCTATTACAAACTCCAGTTAAAAAAAAAAAAAAAACAACAACAAAAATCACTTCCCCTCTCCCTTCTCCTTTGGCACAAACACAAACCAATATTTACAGGTCATACACATCTTGGAGGGCATTTCTTCTGGGTTTCACAGGATCATACAGACAATAATTAAGCTCTCTGATGTAAACCTAGCACCCAGGAAAGGAAAGCATGATGTTGTCAGGTGGGATCTTTTTCACAGAAGACCAGACTTGTCTGGTTTTGCTGTGGTTGTACTGCTTTGTCCTTGTTTATCCCCAGATAGGCAGGCAAGACAGATTGGTCGTGGGTAATTTTTTTATTATTATTAATTTGTTACTTCAGGGAACCTGTGTGTCTCCAGACAAGTCAGATTGAGGGCTTCTTCCCTTGTCTGAATCACTCTGTTTCATCTGCAGCTTTTCTACTTTCTCAGTCAGCCATCAATCAACACTCCCACGTACTTTTAACTTTTATTTTAGGAATTGAATTTCACCCTGCATGAAAAAGGAGACCAGATATTTTCTAAGGATCAGAAACGGTAAACAGTTCTGTACCTTCCCTATACTGTGCTACAGCAACATGTACAACACTTCTCATGGGGAAATTTGGGTTGGCATCTTATGCAGGGAATTGCAGGCTCCTGTGTTAAAGGGGTTTCAGGAGCTCATGGACTAAATGTTGCTACAGCTACTGCTGGATATCTAAGAACTGGAAACATCCTATTTGGTTTTAAACATACTTCCTCAAATCCCCTGTGCAACACACTTGTTTATCCTGCTTGTTTGCTATATTTTGTAAGTGTCTCATGTCTTTATTACTACATGAAGGCAATACCAGGATCCCGATCTGTACAATATCTAGGGAGTTCTTTACAAACTATTATTAACAGTATTTTAATGCAATCAATACAGAATAGTATTCTTAACATTGTATTCTCTCCTCCTGGTCTTATTAAATGGTATGAAGATTCCAGCTTCAAATTACAAATATATCTTGTGAAGGGAAAGTTATAATAATACAATAAAAGAAAGACAACTCCTGAATTAATTTTAAAGACTGCAGTAAAACTTCAGTGTTCAAAAGGAAAAGCTGGTTTGTATATATAACTTGCCCGTAAATTCTGAGAACATAGGCTACCTGAACCATACCTGTACAGTTCTCAGCTAAGGTTGCAAAAATCGTGTTATTTAACCTCAGAAAGACAATTAAGCATTATTTGAAATGGGCTTAAACAGTTATGATGGTACATTAGTAATTATGTACATTCTGATAGTGGAGTAGGTAGAGACAAGGTTAAGTTTTGCGTTACACTTGGTCTGGTGTTGAGATGTGGCCTTTGCTACAGATGTGCAATAGAACATTGGCTCTCTTTAATGACTCACATCTAGTAATCTCATGCATCTACTTGTCAGCTCCAGAAAAAGAAAATTAAAAATCCACATAGAAATTGTTTAATGTTCTCATCTCTCCTTGCAATCTTGTGGTCATTATAAGAACAGACTAACATCTTGCCTTTTGACCATTGTTGGAGTCTTTCATGTGAAAATTTTTATTACAGAATTTTAGTGAAAGATAGGTACTTTCTGTCTGCCCAAAGCACAGCCACTGTTCTTTGACAAATCTACTGATAGTAAAAACCTAGCCTTTTATATATGCACTTGTTTTCATGACAAATGATATAATAAGAGTACACAGAAGCATCAAGTTAATATATACCATTGACAATAGTGCTAAGAACCCTTCTTTCTAACTGGTAAAGGACAGCCATGGAGAAAAAGCAGCACATGACTGTCATTTTTCTCTCCTCTATATTGCCTGTGCTTGTGAGAACTAAAATAAAAAGTAACCCACCATAATAGTTTACGATGTGCCAACAGTTTTGAAGATTTTTCCAAATTTTGATATTCCTCAATAATGTCCCTGAAAGTGCTATCCCTATGGACACCAGCATAAGCTGTTTTCCAGTGTCTTGTCTATTCTTTATCAACATGAAGCAAGCATTTGGCAAAACTGCCGATTGGGAGATTTAGATAAAGCTATGTTGTCGAATGGTACAGTAAAATAGGAGTGGATATTGAAACAGTTGGCGCTAAAGACCTGGAATCCACACTATTCACATCAGTTTTTCCATTTCAGGCCAGCTCTATCTAGTCCTGTCTGATACCATGAGTTCTCATTAGCAGCTGGAGCACAGTAGGTACCCTTCTAGAGCACGTTGTCTGGTTTACCTCAGTCTGAAAGGAAGCTATTTAATGAACTCTAATACATAAATGCACTAAGAAGTGACACCCAGGAGACATCACAGCCTTATTCTGACCAGAACTAAAGAAATAGCTTTGACCCACCCCTGGTTCTTCAATTAATACTGTCACAGCTTGTGCTTTTAACAATTATATTCATTTCTTAGAAACAACTAAAATTATGTCCTTTTAATAGCATGGCAACTGCTATTAGTTGGATAATTATTCTGGACTATATTCTGGATAAATTCTGGATTCTGGATAAATAGCGATCTCTTCTAAGTAAGTGAGCTTATTGGAAATTCATAGCGTTGTCAGTTCTCATAAAGTAAGCACAGGTAGGCCAAAGCAGTCTTAGAAGACAACTTGTCCATTCAGTAATCAGTCCCCCCTCCTTCAGATTTAATACAAACCAGAGGTTCCTTCCAAGGCAAAGACCATTCAAATGTAACAGAAAGCAAATGGATGGAAGACATAAGTGGAATCTTGTAGTATTTTACCCAAGAGTATTTTTCATTTTTCCTTGAATGGCTGACCAATGGTAAACAACCTCTTAAAGTTAGCTTCGCAATAAAGATGAGGATTTGGTGAAGAATAAGGATAGCTGTCTCAAAGCATGATTTCTGTATTTGCATTTTGAGGGTTTGTCTCAATATCCACAGAGTTGCCTCCAGCTATTTTGGAGGTGTTTGTACAATCCCAGGTCTTGTTCACACACACAAAACTGCTGATAAAAGTTAAGTAGTGCTTAACATGTGGTTTTCTTTGCTGAAGTCATGTCAGCTAAAGCCCTCTATCAAAACTTTAGTGACCTCCAAGTTTTTAATAAAGCAGGAGAGCTTTCCTTGTTTTCTACAGAGCTGCCTAGTTGAAATAGAAGTAACTGGGAAGAGAACATGCACTGCATCCTAATAGCACTGATACATAAAAAGATGAGATGAAAAGAAAATGTAAACCTTGATTCTACCCAGTATTAGGTTTGTATTGTCTGTCAAGACAAGAAGTGAAATTCTTGCTTTGCCCTGGTAAACAACTGTGCACTTGCCACAGAGGGATTGGACTACCTTCGATTTTCCCCTCTAATCCAGAATAGCACGATACTATGTGATCTGTAACTACCAATTCCAGTGCAAAACTGCTTTTCTGCTAAGTTAGTTAATGTTAAAGTGATACCCTGTGGTATTCTCATAGTTCGACAGTTCCAAATATTTTCAAGCTATCATTTTGTAGTTGTAATTGTCTTCAGTGATGGACACTTTGGGAAATCTGATAGAGATAATAGGAATATTTCTGTATTGCTTTCACTTTGGACTGTCATTTCCATTTCTCCTCTCTGATTCCTTGAGGTGATTCTTGCTCAAGAACTTTTGCAAACTGAATTCTCTATGCTTATTTTTGAGAGCATACACATATGCTTTATGCTTGTTTTACTTTGACCCTCACACAAAAATTAGATCACAAATGATCCCTGGCATTCTAAACGAATTACTTATTGATCTATGAGTTGTTGTGTATTATTTCAGCCAATCTAACAAGCTTCAGAATAAGAAGAAAAATAATAAATTAGTGTCAGTGGTGTATAAATTCAGAAAGATGAGTTAAAGGGTTTGTACTGATAATGGCTAAAACAGGAATTTAATTTTTGGAAGTCTAAGATACCACCACAAGTTGATGATGAAAGATGAAATTACCGTGTTAAAGGAAGAGAGAAAAGATGCAGAATGCATAATATTGCTCTCTTTTAAGTGGAATATGACAAAAATTCTGTGCAAAGCCATGATGCTGAATAATTCACTAGCAGTAAAGTTATCAGGATGTTCTTGATTTCAGTTGTAGAACATATGCTTTAACCCTGTTGGGGTTGCACAGATGATCAGGAATATTAGCTTGTTGGGGTCTGTATCCCTTGTTTGTCATTGCAGCTTTACATCTTTCATCTTACTGGTTTACTAGTGACCTCAGCTACACCTATGTGTTAAAACTCATCCTAATTCTGATTTCATTTTTATTTTCTTAGTACCATTCTAACTTTGGTGGAATTCCTGAATTAAAAAAGCAACACATGGATAAGCTAGGTATTTTCAGACTTGCTTTTTAGGCAGAAAACCTGAGTCCCAAATAAAGTCATTCACTTATGGTTGCAGCAAGTCAGACTTGGAGCTAAATGATCAGCTCTATCTAGAAACAGACCAAATGGATGAGTGAGCTAGAAATGGGATCCTCAGCTGTAGTCAGTGGAGTTGTTACAATTCATACAGGCTGAAAAGCGTGTAAATTTCTGGTTCTGCCACTAAACATTGACTTGTAAATAATGAACATTCTCATGACACTAAGTCAAATTTTAATAGAAGTTTTAATGAAAAAAGCTGCTGGAGGTTTAATTTTTTGATTCGGCTGAAGAACATAAATAAGTCCTATACATACAAATAAATGATGAAAATCATAGTAGGTTTGTCTGCACAAACTTCCCCAATGGGAGTAAAGTTGTGCCTGAAAAACAAAGAGAAGAGACAAAAGCAAGTACTCTTGCAAAGATATTTGCATATTGATATTAAACAGCCAACCTTTACATAATGAAGGGCATATTTACAGTGCTGCTCAAATTGATTGCTCTAAGGCTGTTTTATGATATTAAAATATTTATAAATGGGCTTTAATTCAGCTTCACCTCTGTCAGAAAACTCTATGGAAATCCTAATTGCCGTTTCTCTGCACAGATGAAAGGCAATCATACATATGTATTGACATTCAGCTAACACTATTCCCTAAAAGGTTCAATTGTTTAGCATGACTACCAAATCATTAAATAAGGGCATAGGCTGGTTTTATAAATAATGCTGACTGTATTCAGAGTGTTACAGGACACACTTGGGTTGTGCTATCCAGGTAAATGAAATTGCCTATACCCTCTACAGCACTGTCAGTCTTGAGACCAAATGGTATGATAAAAACTAATTTTTAGGCCTGTCATCCAAGGTATCTTTCACATGCCTTAGCTTCAGTGAATATAAATAAGTTCATAATTTAAACACGATATTCCCTAATGCTATTGATTAAGATGCACTCTTGAAACGTGGTTCAGGCTCAGGTCTTTCTCTTTAATTCATTGCAGCATTCTCTGCACTTACGGTAGAAAATGAATAATCATAGCCTGAGACTGATGGTGGGCAACAGGACACACTGACAGATTTAATTTCCTCATGTGCCCAACCTTCTCTCTCTGCTGGGTATGTTTAATTTTGCCATGTTTGTTGTCAAAGAACCTTTTCACGTTTGCTACTGGGCCTGCATTTTATGGGAAGAGAAAGAGGAAAAGGCACAGTGGAGAATCATCATAAACTAGCTTTTTGGGATCCACACAGCCAAAGAAGAAAAAAGAAAGGCTGCTATCCCTTGTGTTCTTATAATCGGTGCATCCCCTCAGACCAATAATCTCTTGGGTACTCGGGACTTCCCCAAAATTCACTTGTTAGGTTTCTTACGAAACAAACTCGATATAAGCTCTTACTAGTTCTTGAGGTGATTTGTACAACAATGCTTTTCTTTGTTTTATTGTGTTCTTTAAACAAACATATAATTCAGAGATTGAAACTACAGGACTTTGATCATTATTCAAACCAGTGAGTAAAAAATTTGCTTTAAACTTTTTAAATGCTGTTCTTATTGGTGCGTTCCAGCTGATTTTCTAAAGGAAGGACATTTCTTCTATATGGCTTTTGTTTTTACTGACTCAGGAGGACATGCTAAATGTACAGGCATTGATGTAAATCATTTGGAAAGCTTAATCTATAGCCATACAATTCCTTAATTATCACATGTGTAATTTGTTAGAAAATGATGAATTCTACATTTTCATTTATTACTTAATGATTATACAATTTATACTAAGCTGCATTTGAAAGGAAATTGAAATGCCATCAAAATAATGTTTTTATTCTTCATTTTTTTCTAAATCTAAGCAAAGCTGCTTTAGGCCTGACTTCATGCAAGTCTTTCCAAACCGCCAAGAAAGGTCTCTTAGTAGAGGAAGAAAACACCACCTATTATTAATGAATTGAAGAGATTGTTTCTAATCACTAGATTTTTTATCTTTCTAAAATTATTTGATCTCCTCCTTTTTATACCAAGATTTTATTCATGGGCTGGAATAGGAAACATAATTTTTACCTTTTTATCAAGCCTTTCCAAATTTCTCCCCATAAATGGAATCAGTAATTGAAATAAACTTTTTGAATAATTACTTTTTCTTGGTACCATAGGAAGAGACTACAGCCATTTTGACCTAGTAAGGAAGTCAACAAAGTGGATTTTTGGAATTTGACAACTTACTTCTGCCAGCTTAGTGGTTTGATATACGTTAACACTATGATAACAAACATACCATATTTTGTATTAGTATTTAATACGTATGCTTTTAGTACAGCAATAAATTAAGCCTTTGTATAAGTTTTCATAACTTCATGATTAAATAGAAACTATCTTGATATATTTTTTAAATCCGAAAGTTTTTAATAATTAACTTTTATCTTTTATTCAGTCTGTCTTGAAGTGCTACCTTTTTTTTGGCAATAAGAGCCAAAGAGCTCTGGGAATGATTCATACAAAGAATGACACAGGTTTGATGTCACAGAGCCATTTATCAGGTTTAATAGAGACAAAAGTCTCCTTTTACCTTCCTTGTAAAGACAATGCAAATATAGGAGAGCAAATGTTTCTTTTTTCATGATTCTTCCATTCTCACATACCATCCGTTAGTAACATACGAGATGGAAGTAACATACATGGGATTTGGAATCTAGCCTGCCTGCAAAGATCTGACAGAAAAAATATTCTGTCTCCTGAAGTGAGCCAATTTGTTCTGACCTCCTTGACAGAGAGCAGATTTGGCACCCCACAATCTCACTTTGAGTGTTACCTTCCAACCATACCCACCCATAAGTTTACGCTGACATCAGTTTTGAAATATGGTGCTGTGAGAACAATTTACAGTATCTGACAGGGTGCCACAAGTCATCTTAGCCTCTTTTTAAATTTGCGGTTCAGAGGAAGTGAGTTCTTACCGCTGCTACCAAGCTGTAAAAGCCTTGTTTTGAATGACAAAAGCACGTCACAACAACACATGAGTAATGTGGAAGTATTCTGCAAACTCTTACACTAGAGAAAAGAACTGGGGGTCTCAGAGCTGCCAGCGCAGCCTGTGTCCCGGGCAGCATCTGAGGGCAGTTCCCAGAAGCTCCTGAAAATTCAGAGGACTAGAGATTCTTTGGAGCTTTGGAGTCTGGTTTGAAACATTTCTCCTTTTGCCAAACCTTTTTTCTCTCTTCAAGAGTGTTAGCCATTCAAAGGCATAAGGAAGAAGAATATTAACATTTGCTAAGCAAGAAATTCTTTTAACGTTTTCAGAGGGGACAGTTATTTACTGTTCCAAACTACTTTGAAATCTGAAAAGATAAGCTTGAAATCTTGGTGAAGAGGCTCATGCCTGCAGTAATTGGTGTTTCTTCTTGACTGGAACACAGAGTTACAGAGCTACCTTTGCTGGGTACATGCCAAACTGAGTAATTGTGAAAATCTGAGGGTTTTTTTCTGGTTCTTCCACTGATTCAATCTGAAATGTTAGACGAATTATTTATATAAGTACAGACTGTTCATAGGAAGGGGCAATAGCATTGCACTTAGCTGCTACACTCAACTCTCCTGATTAACTCACAGCTTTTAAAGCACTTTGATATGGCACTCACTTGAAGAATGAAAGAAAAGGGTGTAAAATACACAAGAGTTCAGTGTGTTTGTCCTAGATTTTCAGTAATTAAAATTGGCAGTGTATATACTATACAAGCACTGATAGAACTGCTCCAGCATATAATTAAAAAGAAAGGAGAAGCAACTTTGCCTGACGAATGCCTTAATAAGTCATGATTTCATTCCACACTGTGCCTGCTCTGTAATGCCTATCGTTACAATGTAAGTAACTAATTGGTATCTGTGCAGAGATGTCTCTATTGGCACATTAGACATCTAGAAGAAAATATCTTATTTGCAAACAACAATAAAAATACCAATGGAAAGACTTGTTTTTAATACCATACTGAATGCAGCCTGAACTAATGAAGAGTCTTGATGTGATTTAGTATAATGCCAACAATGAACACAACTGTAAATTATTTTTGCAACCTGCTCTCAAAGTCCCAAATTGCCTTTTTACTGTCTGCATTCTTAATGATGGTTGATGCATCCCAGGGAAAAGAAAATACTGATCTCTTTTATCTTGATTTAGTTACTGGGCTGGGTTCTTTTATATATTCAAGACCAACAAGAACAAAAAAAAATATTCTGCTTTTGCAATGTAATAATGTAAATGCATTCTAAGAAAGGTAGAAATCACTGCTCATGAGTAGAAAGCTTTTATAGTGGTAATTTAACCTGGCTGTTATTTACACTATAAAACTGTCCCTTTGTCAGAAGCTGTGTTTACTAGAAAGATCAGACAAGTTTTCTTGTCATTTTAGCTGGGTTTAAGGAAAGCAAACTGACAAAGTCACAGAAATGGTAAAGTTTTTTGAATACTTGTGAATTGGTAATGTTTAGGGTATTTCTTTCCATTTCTAAACTTAGGAGTTTGAAGAAATAAATAGTATCATTCAAATGGAGACTAGAACAACTGTAGTCTGTCTGTTGATTTGCTGACCTAAAAATTTGTTCTTTTACATAATGATCAACTCTGCAATATGTTGTGCCAGTTGTAGCTTGTAGATATATATCATAGTGTCCTAAATATCTGGGGTGGGACGAATGTGATGAACCCCTAAATTTTGCACATCATAATATATAGGTTTCTAGAATTTGGACTGGAATTAATAGTAAGAGCTGTGAGACTTATGTACTATGAACATTTTATTTTTTTTTTTTTAATTAAAGGCATATTTTCCGCTGGTTAAGTGACTTTTTGTGATGGAAGGAGGAGACAAAAGCACTTTTATGAAGTGCCTGTAAGGAAGCATTCTGGAGACAAACCCCCATGAAGAGAGGACCCGATGGAAACATTTTAAGGAACAGGGCTAGCCTTATCTTTAAAAAACAAGGCGTGAAACTAAAACTATCACCCGACAAAGAGAACGGGGTATCATTGAGACACAACGAGCACCAGAACCAGCTCAGCGGCTTTGGCAACCAGATAAGGAACAAAGAACTACGGTTCACCAAAAGAATACAGTGATAAAGAGGAGTAAACGAAGGAAACGTCTACCAGAAGTTTCTGAAGGACCACTTAGAGACTATAGTGCCCATGCAGGGGAGGGCGGTAACCTATGGTAATGAGTTCTCAGAAACCTTGTGTATATGTATATATGGCATGTATATAAGCTGTATAACTAACCCTTTACAGCGCACACATTAGGAGGAGCGATCTCCTGTGTGCCCAGCGCTGCAGTGAAGAATACCTGCTTAATAGTCACTAAGACTATTGAGTCCTGATTTCAGCTTTTCATGGCTTCATCCACTAATTATATTGGTTTACCCACATAATACAACACAATTTTGAGCTAAGATACAAGCTCTGAAGTACTATTAGTATATCAGCACAGTACTACACAGAAGCTAATTATCCTTTCTTCTTAGTTTGTATAACTAGTGTGAATCCAGTGCTGAAATAATACAGGCATACTGCCAGTCAGGTCTATCTCTAGCACGTTTGGATCGTGATGTGTTACATGATGTTGGCTTGCCTTCACTACAGGTGAATGTCCCAGGAGATATGAACGAGATGTGGATTGCATTTGCACACTTTCTTCCTCTTGTAGGCAAATCCTAAATATATGACATTGTATAGCTTCATCTGCATATTGCTTCATAAGTCTGACTTTGAGATTTGCTTTGAGATGAGTTCTTGCTGGCAAGGGCTGACTTCCGGACATGGAAAAGCATAGCTGTAAAACCAGTAGGACACAATCCCAAATGATTTTTTTTTTGTGTCATGAATCAGTAATAATACAGGCATAACTGTTCATATTAGGAATCCGCTTCCAGGTTTTACATAGCAGAAGCCTAACAGGTCAGCCCTGCAGCTGATCTGAACCTTTGGGTAAAGGAGGAGAACCAGTTATAGGTTACCATCAGGCTGTGCAATGCTGTGGCACTAGAGTTGCAATATGAAATAACTATCATCTTCAGAGAACCTCTGCCAGGACCATGTGAGGAAACATGTCAGTGATCCTAAGCAAAATCTTCCCTGGCTAGGAATCAGAGCCCTTACTTTTAAGAAATAGACCTTTCAGATTTTATCAGACCTTTTCTTTTTCTCTGCTAAAACAAGGTAATTCTCGTTCATACATTCCCCAGTGCCTACTCTTAAAATTTCTTAAGTAATGGGGCTTTAAACCAGAAAGAAACTTTTCTTTTAACAGATATACTTATACAATGCACTGTGGCCCTCTTGCATCTTATTGTTATTCTGACAATGTTCAGTATGTCTGCTTAGGGGATGTCACTCTCCTTTGTGATTTCAAAGATATTTTACCATTCACTGGTGCCCTTGGCAATAAAATTCCTCCCCTCAGAAGCTGTGAGTGCAGCAGCAGTTTAGTATAAAGGAATGAAAGCATAGTATATATTGCATAACTCCTGAAAATGACATTAAAAAAGAACCCATCAAGTTTGCAAAGTCTAACACTCCAAAGTTAGGAAATGCCAGAGTTAAGGTTTCCAGTGCAATCTTTATTTAGATCCTCTCTGCATATGCCTTTATGATAGTCTTTAATTAAAAGATCAAATGTTTCCCATAGGTCCCCTGCCTCATTTAATGCACCGATTGCATAGTACTTACTGAATGGTAGCTATTCAATAGTGCTTTTCATCTTCACCCTTTATTGCACAGTATCCCACGCTTTCTTTGTTAAATGCCATCCAATACCTTCACTGAATATAGAGTTAAAGGCCAAGCTACTGTATTGATAATGCTGTGTCTTAGTTCTTAGCAAATACATTAATATTTATATCAGCCATGTGAAGTATTACTGCTCCATTTTACACATGGGAAGCAAAGGCACAGGTATGGTATTCTGAATTTGCCTTGGGTGTTCAACCCAAGAAACAAAGTAATATTCCAGGGTATTTAATGTTTGATACCAGTTTATCTGCCACTGACACCTGCTTTATTTGCTAGTAATCTGCACTTCAGCAAATCAACCACCAAGTATTAAACTAGGTACCCTTAAAATGAGGAAGCATCTGGAACAGAAGGTAACTCACTTTAAGGAATAAAGGGTTTAGCCCACCTATTAATAATGAATTCTCCTTCCCTGTTGGAGGTAATGATCACAATCAAATGTCAGAGTCCGTGTGGATTAATTACGTCAAGAGCAGGAAAAGAAGCTTTTGCAGAAGAGAAGAAGGGAAGGAAGAGCACGTAGAAACTCTGTACTAAGGTGTTCCAGTATATAATGGGACAAAAAGGAGTGTTAAAATAGGGATTCAATTTAGGATAAAGAATCAGCAACTTTGTAAAAGTACATAACATTATTTTTGTGTAGTGTGCATACGATGAGAAAAATCAGAATATTTTTCTTCTATTAAGAGATGAGAATTTTGTATCAGCAAGATTGCGAAACTGCAGACATACATGCATGAGGAACTTGATTTTTTTCTAAAGTAGTTTGGCAAGATAACATACTAGTAGCTTCAAAGAGGGAGGAGAAGAAGAGGAGCTAAAAAGCTGAGACCTCGGAAAGAAAATCAGAGCAGTAATTGTGATAGTGAATTGAGGATTATTTTTTAAACATCATTGAAATGTGTAATTGAAGAGAGGGGGTAAGATGTCCTTGTTTTACACACAATCACAGTTTAAGGCTGAAGCTTGTCTGAGTTCCTGCTGACTGGAAAAGATGAAACATAACTCCCATTTCTAAAAAAGGAAAAAAGGAAGACCTGGGGAACTACAGGCCAGTCAGTCTCACTTCTGTGCCCAGCAAGATCATGGAGCAGATCCTCCTGGAAACTATGCTAAAGCACATGGAGGTGACTGGAGACAGCCAACATAAGGAACTGGCTGAATGGCCACACTCAAAGACTTGCAGTCAAAAGCTCAATATCCAAGTGGTGAGCAGTGACGAGTGGTCTTCCTCAGGGGTCAGTACTGGGACCAGTGATGTTTAACATCTTTGTCAATGACATCAACAGTGGCACTGAGGGCACCCTCAGCAGGTTTTCAAACAACACCAAGCTGTGTGGAGTGGTCGACATGCTGGAGGGCTACCATCTGAAGGGACCTGGACAGGCTTGACAGGTGAGCCCATGCGAACCTCATGAAGTTCAACAAGGCCAAGTGCAAGGTCCTGCACATGGGATGGGGGAAATCCAAGCACAAATATAGGCTGGGTGGAGAATGGATTGAGAGCAGCCCTGAGGAGAAGGCCTTGGGAGTGTTGTTGGATGAGAAGCTCAACATGAACCGGCAATATGCACTCGCAGCCCAGAAAGCCAACCACATCCTGGGCTGCATCACCAGCAGTATGGCCAGCAGGTTGAGGAGGGTGATTCTACCCCTCTACTCTGCTCTGATAAGACCCCACCTGGAGTACTCTGTCCAGCTCTGGAGCCCTCAACATAAGAAGGACATGGACCTGTTGGACTGGGTCCAGAGGAGGGCCATGAAGATGATCAAGAGGGCGGGAGCACCACTCCTCTGAAGACAGGCTGAGAGAGTTGAGGTTGTTCAGACTGGAGAAGAGAAAGCTTCAGGAAGACCTTATAGCAGCCTTCCAGTACCTAAAGGCAGTCTGCAGGAAAGATGGGGAGAGACTCTTTATCAGGGAGTGTAGGGATAGGATGAGGGGTAATGGTTTTAAATGGAAAGAGGGTAGATTTAGATTAGGTATTAGGAAGAAATTCTTTACTCTGAGGGTGGTGAGACACTAGAACAGGTTGCCCAGAGAAGCTGTGGATGTCCCATCCCTGGAAGTGTCCAAGACCAGGTTGGATGGGGCTTTGAGCAACCTGGTCTAGAGGAAGGCGTCCCTGCTTATGGGCAGGGGGGGTTGAAACTAGATGATCTTTAAGGTCCTTTCCAACTCTAACCATTCTATGAATTCATTCCTGACTATTCTGGCTAACTGCATGTCTTTCCTTTTGGGACCTGAAACGTGCAGTGAATGGTGTGATCTCAGGAGGCTATTTATAATTATTGGCTAATCTTAATAGCAGGTTCAAAGCATAACAGGGGATTCAGCACAACAAAGGGGTCTATTTATTCATCTGTATTGTGATGTATCACCCAATGTTCAGTGATTATATAACAAAATCTTACTTCCTAGCAATCTCTGTTTCTCTCTATGTTCTTGATAGTACTAATTCTGGTGCTCAGTTTTTCATTCGCAGAGTCTCCCTTTCTTTGGCTACAGGCCAAATCATAGGTCTTAGTGAGATCAAAGTAAAACTTCAAAGCAGCCAACACCCGAGTTTTTTTCAAGTATTGGTAAATGAAACTATACAATATTTTTCACTATGCAGCCTATTTGCCACAGGTCTAACTGGATTTATAATTCTCTGTGATCATATAGAACTCAGTGTGATAGCACTCAAAATGTGACAATACACCACTAGAGGCATCTTGTATCCTTTTCATTCATAGATATATTATACTTGAGTTATTGATCTCAAAAGCCAGAGATGAAATTAGTAGTTACTCTAAACATTTGCACTCTTTTTGTATATGGGATGCTGTGAAAGATGAGGGACAGCAGATTTTAACTCTCTGCTTGTAAACTGTTCCATTTAACACTGAGTCCATCACCCCTGGAGGAAATATTCCCTTAACTACACTGTATGTTTTTCTCTAAAATGCTGGTGACACCTACAGAGACCATCACATAATTTGCTGTGGAATCAGCTCCTAAAGTGGGGTGCCAAACTGAATGTGATCTGCTTGGACACTAGTGTAGGAATTGCCACTTTCTATGTTCTTGGACAACATTTAGCATCTTTGTCAAAATTTGGCTGAGCTGTGAACCATGGTGGCCACTGTCAAGGGGACTGGCAAGCAGTAGATAGATGTTAACTGAAAGGGGTAACAAGCCTTAAAAAGCCAACAGAGCCATATTTTCACATTGTGCTTCACATCTCAAAAATTAATCTAGAATTGCAGCTTCTCTTCTTGTTTCAATTTAAGTGAATATTGCCACCTTTCAGGGACAGAAAAAAGGCAGCATCTTCTATGTTTTTTAAAGATACAAGTCTTAGTTTTACTTTATTTCTGAGAAAGATCCCATTTTTGCATTGCTGATATACATCTAAATTACTTCCACATGCTTGCGCAGTTTCCTAAATCTACTGCTTCTTTTAGACTATCATGGAGTGCATCTACTTTTAGCTGGTTTTAGTCTCAGTGACTGCACTGGTAAAAATTGGACTTAAAAAGATCAGATACTGAAAAAAGGAAATGTAAAGGGCAAGACGAAATGAAGTACACTCAAAGTGCCATCTAGTAGTTAATTAAAATATGTGCTTGATGCTTAGGCTTCCACACAGTTTTACCGGTCTTTTATTGCCAAGTCACTTCTGGATAAATTACAAAAGCTATGCCTTGCATTTACATGAGTAAAAAGGTAGTAATCAGTACAAAAGTTCACACATCCCTAATGATTTGGTGTTCTTTAGATTTCAAAACTGAGTGGTTTTGTAGACGTACTTTCAAAAAAACTTTTATTTTGCAGGAAAGAATACCAAATACTTTTTAAAAATCAAGCCCCTTGAAAGAATTTCAGATGCACCCCAAAGCTTGAAACAGTACTAGTACCTACCTATTTTGCAAATGCAGGACAAAATATGTATCTTTCCAATGCAGCATGAAACAATTAATGTTTGTTAAATGCTCAGAAAGCATATTTTCCTGTTCTCTTATCTACAAAGCTGATTTGTTCCCAAGACTGAATAAAGTACATCATTGTACTTTGGTGTGCATGAAGTGCACTCCCAGGGCACGAGTACATCATTTCAGCAGCATCCCATTTTCATTCAAAAAATGGAATGAGATTGAATTATGCAGTCAGATCCCAGGGTCGTTGGTAACTTTTCTCTTAGAAATGCTTTCTCTTATTCAAAGTCTTGTCTTTTCATGATTAAATAATACACTCATTTGTAGCCATAGGATGCCTGTCTCCAGGGGCACTTCAGAATAGATACAGTTTCACTAGCTAGCAAACCTAAATACATCTGTGCCAGCGAAAAAATACTGCACACTTGAGCTAAGACAGACAGAACAAATGCTCCCTAATTTTCTGTTGGAGGATTTGCAGTTTTCCACTTGAGTTGATGATGCTGAAATGAGGATTTACACTTTTTGAATATGACATAATTTATGAAGAAGACATGCAGTAAATAATTCAGCTGCAGCACATTTAAAATTAGCCCGAGCTCAAAAGGTTTAAAAAGTAACTTCTGTCTTTCCGGGAATTAATTAAGCTGTGTGGGCTTGGATTGGTCAGTGATGATTGAATGTCCACCTTGGGAAAAGGCTTTGCTTGGGAAGAGCATGCTATTTCCCCTGGTCAAGAGGCTCCTTTCCTTTTTCCTGTCCTTTTTCATTGCCTTGCCTTGCCTTGCCTTGCCTTCCCTGCCCTTCCCCGCCCTTCACTGCTTTCTCTCTGCCCTTCAAGTGCTTTCTCTCTCTTTCTCATTCTTATTGTTCCACCTGACATTATTATTATACCTGTGGCCTCCTATTTCTTTTCAAGCACCCCTCCCTGAGACATTATGTCTGAAAGACAATGGAAGATTTCATGGCACCAGCAGAACTCTGCTTATACGTGTTCCCTTATGGCAAAACTGCTTTTGTTGACTTGGTTCTTGAGTGATTTTTTGGACAGTGGGAGAAAGACCAGCAGGAAATACTGTTAGTAGGATATGGGGCTTTCAGTCTGCACCTTCTATTTCAAATCTGACCTATGTTGGTTATCGTGTGACCACCAAAGGGTAAATTTGTCAGGAACATACAGGATTAACAGGCTAGGATCAGTTCTTAGCAACCAAATGTGTACATCCCCTGCAGTGTAATGCAGGTTGGTTTTTTTTCACAGCAAAACTCTGTACCACAAAGACCAACGACAAGGAGTTCAATCTCACTTATAATCCCTGTAGCTGTTTACCTAAATTCACCTTAATGACTACCTGTTATACTGAGGACATGGATAAAAATACCTTAGTTTCCAGGGAAAAAATCATATCTTTTACAGACAACAGATGAAAAGATGAGCTGTTATGGGGGGTTGTTTTGTTTTCCCCGTAGAGATACCCACTGACGTTGTGTTATCTCCAGTGGAAGATCTCCAGCAGCAGGGAAAGGGTGAACATAGCAGAGAAGTAGGCAATGTATCAGAAGTGACTCATTGATTTTATGAAGCATTTTCCTTCACAGCGATGATCCATTGGCATAGAAGCTTAAAAAAAAAAAAAAAGGAATTATAATTAATTTGTCAAGACAGAGTCAGATGTCAGAAAACTCACTACCTCTCTTGTTAAAATGTGATGTATTCTACAACCCATTTAGAATATCACACAACACTCAAGATGTGGTTAGTGATTTTTTCTTTTATATTAAACAAAAAGAGTTATAACCTATGTTAAGTGAAATGCAGAGTGGTCAAATACCATGACAATGACTGTGTAAAACAGAGAAAGGGTTACCAGAAGATTAGGTAGAGCATTCTTTAAGGAAAATGTTTAATGAAACTGTTGGATCACCTTCCTTCAGTGTATGGGGGCGCTGAAGAGTCTGTCAGTAGTGACAACTTTCATAAGGGATACTACAGCTAGTAACCAACACGTTTAGCCATGTAGCTTAATCTTTCATAATAACCTTTCTGGACCTGTAAGCACTCCAGATGAGTCACAAACTATGTCTTTTTTCTTTTTTTCCTGAACTATTGTTTATATTGAAATACTAAAAGTGAAAAATGTGACCTATCTTCATTAATATTAGGGAAGGAGATCTTCATTTGATCTTTCTTAACCCGCTATTATATTGTTAGCATATATATTGGAGTAAACTGAATATTACTATGTCCCTAAATGTATAAGCTGTTAGCTAGCAGCACATATTTTTATAACTTAACAAATATTGTGGCAAAGACTGTAAGTATATTCTGTGCATGAATACATACTCTCCACCTCCGAACAAAGGACTAGCCCATACAGGACAGAAACCAGAACTGAGAGGATATAGTATATCCTGGGTGGCTGCAATGCCTGTGAAAGATGCTGCTTGAGGATTTTCCCCTTTACTCAAGTGATTTTCCCACTCCTCGAAGGCCCTACCCACAGTTTCCCATATGCCAAATATTTCAACACTTCCCACTTAAGTTTGGAGAATGCAGTTCTCCTTTCAGCTAGCACAGCGATGGTAGGGAGCTGACAACCCACTGAAAGCTAGGTATTATTTACTTCTGAGACATCTGTGAAAACTTGCCTTTAAAATGCTAAACCAGCCTGAAGGTTTGCATATGTGCCATAACATTTATCATCTCCTAGATCTGAGTAAAGTCTCTCTGGGTCAGTCCCTTTTCTCCCCGACAGCACGTGCCAAATAACTGTTCTGATTCTTCCAATAAAGACTTTTAATTCCCTGCAAGTTGCTTGAGACTTAATGTAAAACTGTTGAAGCTCTCAGCTTGCCCAGTTTTGTGTACCTTTTTGTACCAGTTTTGTGTACATTTTTGTGTATTTTGTGTACCTTTGTATGTATTCTTATATAAATTACACTGACTTCCTGTGTTGTTTTTCCATAAACTTCCTCTGGACTGAACCAATGCATTCCTACAGAACAACTTCATAAGCAAAGGTACAGTAACTTCTCCGTACTGACTGCATCTTTGCTAGTATTCAAAATATCATTATATCCTGGTGTTCTTAAATGAAGAGTTCACATCTGTCACTACCTATTCTTGTGCTGTCATAGACAAGTCACGCAGTGGCTTTAGAAAGCTGTGACAGATTTGAAAGTACTGGTGGGATTCTGCTATAACACCATTTCTGGAAGGGCTCTGTTCCAAGTCAGTGCTTTCATCCACCAGTGTTGCCTAGCATCAGTGCAGGAATCCTTCTGCCTGCCTGCAAGGTAGCAGGCAGATTTTTGTAATTCTTTTTATTATTCTTTTGCATCTGAAACAAATAATAGATGTGTTCTTTCCATTCCGGGAATCAGAGTGCAGTTAACTGTGGTTTAGAAGCTTCCAGCATATGATGTTTAAAAGCCATTTGGATACATTATTCATCTTTGAAGGCAGTGGGCCAGCCCTCTAAACTTCACTCGTGGTTGCATGTGTTTTGGGGGAGGGGAGTCCTTTTTTTCTTGTGCTAAATAGAGACATACTAAAGTTACTGTACAGTTAAATCCTCATTATATATGGTATTAATAAATGTGCCACTAGGACAGTCTGTTCTGTTAAGTAACTTCACTAATCTGAGCACATTATGCTGGATTTATACTGTGGGGGAAAATCTCTGGGGAAAGCAATGAAACAACCTAATGCAGAGCATCCAGATTTATTGTTGTCTCTGCTTTTGTGGCACAGAGAGAGGGAGAAGAAAATGTAAAGGAAGAGAATTTGCATCAGAATGACTGCAGTATGTTCTGTCATTGGTAATGCAGATGATCTTTTCTCGATTCTTCCAGTGTCCGCATGCGTCTAAACCATCCTTATTTCATTGTAGTTTCAAAATGATCCCCCCATGATAAAAAGGCTCATTTTTAAATGTCAGTAAATATGAATTGACATTCCAGGAGTATAAGGAATGCTTTGGTGCTGCAGGTCATGCACTTTCCCTATCAATCATCCCTTAAAGATCCTTGGAATACCCCTGAATTCCTCCAGGCATGTCTCAGAAAGCAGAGAAAGGGCTGGTGAAAGATCCTAGCAGGGAGGTCGTACAAAAATCAAGGTGGTTCTCACAAAAGGACAGGTGATGTACACACTGAAACTCCTGGATATACTGGTACTTGAATTAAGGAACTTGGCACTAAAAAGTGCATTTCTATCACTTGGAACTCTTGGGAAATGTATTGTTAAAGTTTGTCTTTGCCAGGCATTCATGTGCAACACAGAGACAAATTTCTTACCGTGCTTTTACCATACGTGCAGCCCCTGTACACTCAGACAGTATCAGCTCTGTGCATTCATGTACTCCCAGGTCGGATCTGTTCAGATCACGTTACAGCTGAATCATTCAGTAGGCACCCGCACAAAACATTAGTAGTTGGCCACTTAAGCATACTATCTATCACCAGATCACAAAGCAGGGCTCTGCCATTTCAGCCAAGACAAAATTTCTTTTACAGTTGTTGCTTCCTGTAGTTAAAACTTCTTTATAGATTTCCAGATATCAGTGAGTTCAACTAATGCCAGGGCCTGTCAGACAGCTTAGATGCAGCAAAGAACTCATGGCTGAAAATTATTCAAATTGTTATATTTCAGTAACCGTTAGAACCCAAAGGCAAATGATCATACACTGAACTAAGAGAAGAAAGCAGGTTTTGTCCTGTCAATGCCTCTTCTCCACTCCTTTTCTGCTTTATCCCTCTGTTTTGTATTTCCAGCCTTGTATCAAACACTGAAACCTGTCATCCCAGAGATTAAGATGTCGGCATGATGATAACTCACACTTCTCTAACAAAGTAATTTTCTCTCTGCAATCAGCGTGACAGTGCTGAAGTTCTGTGTAAATGTCCATGTGCACGCACACACCTAGGGACTTCAAGACCGAGCACATCATCCATACAACCTGGAGCACTCAACAAATGAGTTCAAGTGAAAAGCAAGGGGCGGGGG
>VZSZ01007733.1:90563-258010 GCA_013398815.1 Ibidorhyncha struthersii | reverse complement strand
TTGACAGGATGATCCGATTTCATGCTACATTAGTGTAAATAGGTCTAATTTGACATACATTTGTATTAGAATGATCTTTTATTTTTCAGGATCAAATTTCAGTATCTCATGGATATTTAAACAAAATACCCTTGCTTTGACTTTAACCAAAATCCCTTTGGGGCAATGGGAGAAATTCTTTCAAGCAAGGCTATTGGTCCTACTTTCATGTAATAAGAACTTAACACCAACATGTTTCCTTACAATTTTTGAACAGTTTTTTCATTTTTGTTTCCGTGTATGGTTAGCCATCTTGGCGATCTCATATTGCTGAAACTCTGTGGTGCCAAAAAAGCATTGAAAATGGCCTTTTGTGTATTCCTTTCTTTCATCCATTTGCTACTAGTGTCTTAGACTCTGAAGGAAACTCTTGAGAAAGAACAAAATGTCCTCTGCTCTCTTCATACCTGTTTAGGTCATACCTGTTTAGGTCCTAACCTACAGGCCCTTTCTCCCTGTAGCCCTTCATCACCTCTGATGTGGAGAGACCACCTCCAGGCAGAAAGAACTCTGGTTTCTATGGCCATTCACTGGCTGTCATTGAAGGCACATTGGCAGGACTGTGTGAATGAAGTTTTTTGCAAAGGAGTTCAATATTCAGGGCTGCCAGGCAGGTTACTTTCAACTCCTGATAAATTCAAAAGTGAAAAAGAAAGATAACGTGACCTTGTCTTTATTGTGTAGTGTAAACAGCAATGTATTCAATAACAACAACTTGAGCCTTATACTAGTATACCAAACCTATACTCTGCTGGTTTATTGTTGACCTGCTAGCGTTGCAAACCAGCCAGATCTTATAGAATAAGCACCCGTCCTGGTTTGAGCGACACAGGATTAATTTCTCTTTCCATAATTTTACTTTTTAGTAAAGTCTCTTCTAATGCTTGGGAAAACTGTACTTTTAGAAGACTCTGGTGTCTGAACTTGTGAAAATATTTACTTCGTAGCCAGCTATGGTACGCAGGTTTCAAGGTCTCAGTGTTTTCGAGGTCGCCAAGTGTGCGGATGAGGAGGAGCAAGACCCGGGCACTTGATCCAAGCTGGCCATCAGGATTGTTTCATACCATGAATGTCACATTCAATATAAATTAGAAAGTTTGCTGAGAAGTTTTCTCTATTCCTTGATGTCTGCAATCCTGAGAACTTCTTGCCCCAGGGCCAGACCACCAAGGCCTTCCCTTCCTCCCACATCCATAGCACTCATTGTGATTGACATTTGCTGTCCACTGTTGGGAGTGCACAGCTTCGTCCCAATACAATTGGCTGAGTATAATCCTTGTATATTTTATATTGGTATCAGGATCAGTATTGTTTTTTTTAGTATTACTATTGTTAATTATCTAGTCTTATTCTATTAAATCTGTTTATATTTCAGCCCCCAGGTTTCCTTTATTTTTCCCAGTTCCTCTTTCCAGGTGGTGAGGTGTCATAGGACAATAAAATAATGGTCTAAACACCAATAAATTGTTGTAGGTTCCTCAAACCATAATCACACCTTTTTCATCTTTAGAAGCTGTCTAATTCGTGCACTTCAGGAGACCCTACCATAGACCTCAAATACCTGTTTGACTTGGCTAAGTTACAGAGAAGGCATAAAATACACCAGTGTTTGTTACTCACTTCAGATATTACAGCTGATACTCAAACAGACTGTGTCATGGATCAGACAATGAAACCCCTCTTTTTAATGACTTAGGCAATTCCTCGTATAAACTAAATTCACTGGATGAAAAGGTGCCCTGTCAGCTGGCATTTGGTTAGCAGAGAGCAACCCATTGTTCATCATTCACCCTGCCAGTGTATTTCCAACACTGTCTTCTCTGACACTAAAGGGAACACAATCTAGCATGTCTCCACACACTTTGCATAAATACCAAGCTTTACAGCCCATGTAAAGAAATACAGAGTGACAGCAAATGCATTGATAAGTCATGAGACTGGAATTCTGAAGATCTGGATTCTTAGCCTGGCTCTTCTTAAGATTTCCTGTGTCATATTAGAGACCTCATTTTTACTTCTGTACGCCTTGTTGCTATAGCCAAGTTAAATTTATCAAGTACCTTAAAGTATGTAGGCTAAATCCAAGAGTACCTGTAATTCTTACATGAAAAGTTCTTTGCATTTATAAAGTATTGATTTTCTTTTATCCATTTATGTTGTGGGAACATTATATGTATATATCTTTTAATATATCATAAAATAAAAGCTTTCTAACATCTGGTTTTTGGTGATGGACTACTAAAAATTACACGTGTGGATAATAATATAATTTGTGAGATTGGCATAGACAGAGAATTCCATTTCACAGATAATGCTTTGAGGTTCATTCAAGACAAAACTCCAAGTTGTTTAAATTCTCTGGGAAAGGGGCTAGAGCTTTGACCTCCATGGTCTTCATAGCACAGATTCCCTGGGACATCAGCCCATGGAGGTGCTCTGCAGGTTCGGCTGTCCCAGAAGCTGGAAGCCCTCAGAGCCCAGGCTGATAAGCAGCTGAGGGTGCATGGATGCCAGGCTGCTTATGCTCCCAACTCCGATCATCCCACCAGATGGGATGATGAGGAGCCAGGCGTTCAGGTCCAAGGGCACCAGACTGGAGACCTGACAGCATCGTGGTCACATCACAGCTCTGTCAAAATCCAATCACCTCTCTTGAATGTTTCCGTTTCAGAAAACTGGCAGATTCTGCCAAAATTATGTTTTATTGAAAACTTCACAGCTACCTCTGGTTTCTGTGTTATACATATCAGTCATGTCCTTGCTTGTTCTTTTGTGCATAGATCTATAGAAGTTGCAATGATAAATAAGAGGGAACTGAAAGAAGAATACTGTGGAAAGGCACTTCACAAATCCTAATTTGTATGTTAAAGCAAATTCCTTTCAGTCGTAAGGGTGTTACTCAGCAGGGACATAGACGTGGACAGAAGAACGTTGTGGTAGTGGTTGATTTAGTAGAAAAAGTTATTTTTTTCTACTTAAGCTGGCTAAGGCATTAGAAAGACATCTGGCAATTCAGGTCTGTCATCATTTGTGGACAGTTTTTGTCTAGAAATTTTTGTTTTCTCCTGCTGGTGAGGCTGTTACTTGCCCTGGTTGCCTGGCAGCCCAGCTCTGGGGCTGCAGGCACCCAGCTGGTCTGCTGCAGGAGGTGCAGGACACCTAGAAACAGCACCTCACCAGTCTAACAAACTAACACAAGCAGTGGAGAAGGGAAGTGATGTGAGTGTAGAAAACACGGGGACTGAGTTTCCTGTGAATGAACTTTATGCTTGATGTGCATAAAAAAGCATGTGGTTTGGTTTTGTTTTGTTGTTTTTTTTTTAAAAAAAAAAAAAAAAAAGCATAATGAGGCCTTACCAAAGGAGAAGATTTGTATGTTAATCCCAAATTTATGAGTGCTGATTTCCTCCTGGGCTGTTGGGGCTGTTGAAATATCCGGCAACAGACTGAATATATTCACCTTAAAAAAAATATATAATTTTTAAATATTAGTGACATACATTAGATTTCACAGAAAAAAAAAAAAACACGGTTAATTCAATGTGCAATGATCGATCTTCGGCTGGAAATACTCAGGGTAACCTTATTGGAGGCTGCATGAAAGTCTGGCTTTCAAAACTGTTGCTTCCAAGCCACAACACTCTGTTAGAGCATAACAGACATCTCTATAGAAATTCAGAAAATCTGGTTTAGACAGAGGTGGAGGGACATTCCACAAATTATTTGTATTTGTAATGTTTTGTTGATGCGTTTTGCCAGATCAGAGGCTGAAGTAACTCAGTAAGAAGTCAGGGCTCCTGATCTCTAACCTTAGTTTATTCATAGTGTGACTTCTTACATTGAAGAGCTAGCTTAATATATTTATGCCTTGTTTCTCTGTGTAAAAAGAAATTATAAAAAAAGTCACCCTACTGGAATGTTTGTTATGTGACTGTCTGAAATCAGGACATTTAAAACTGAATTTTTGAGAAACAGGAATTGCCATTGAAAAGCAAAATATTTTCAGGGGAAAATAAAATATACTGATTCTGTTAGCTGTTGAAAAAAAAAAAAGCCCAGATACACTAAAACAGCAGGTAGTAGGGATATGAGCATAAGAAAACCATCAGAAGAAGCATATTTTGTTCTTGCAAGGTGGCCCCTTTGATTTATATTATTGCAACAAGGTCATGACAAGACAAATGTTGCTGTTTCTAAGCTCGATAGCGTGTGCAGGACTATTCAGGTAAGTGGGTGAGCTGGCGCAGGAGTAGCTGAGAGACAGGGCTGGGCCAGCAGTCATCTCATCTGCAGATTGCTCACAGGGGAAGCAAACTGCTGAGGGTTTGGTGATCTTAAAATCACCTTCCCCCCACCCCTCCCTTCTTCCTGGGCTCAACTTCACTCCCCATTTCTCTGCCTCCTCCCCACCAGCGGCACAAAGGGCTAGGAAATGGGGGTTGTGGTCAGTTCACCCCATGTTGTCTCTGCCGCCCCTTCCTTCTCAGGGGAAGTACTCCTCACACTCTTCCCCTGCCCCAGAGAGTGTGGGGTCTCTCCCACAGGATACAATCCTCCATGAACTTCTCCAATGTGTGTCCTTCCCACAGGCTGCGGTTCTTCACAAACTGCTTCAGTGTGGGTCCTTTCCATGGGATGCAGTCCTTCAGGAACAGACTGCTACAGCATGGGTCCCCTGTGAGGTCACAAGTTCTACCTGCAAAACTGCTCCAGCCTGGGCTCCTCTCCCTCCACAGGGTCATAAGTCCTGTCCAGAGTCTGCTCCACTGCAAGCTTCCCATGGGGTCACAGCCTCCTTTGGGCACCCACCTGCTCCAGCGTGGTGTCCACCATGGGCTGCAGGTGGATATCTGCTCCACCACTAACCTCCATGGGCTGCAGGGGGACAGGCTGCTTCACCATGGTCTTCACCATGGGCTGCAGGGGAATCTGTGCTCTGGTGCCTGGAGCACGTCCTCCTCCTCCTTCTACACTGACTTTGGTGCACTTCCTCCCCCTCCTTCTTCACTGACCTTGGTGTCTGCAGAGTTGTTTCTCTCACATATTCTCACTCCTCTCTTCTGGCTGCTGCCACACCAGGTTTTTTCCCCCTTCTTAAATGTGTTATCACAGAAGTGCTGCCACCATTGCTGATGGGCTCAGCCTTAGCCAGCGGCAAGCCCGTCTTGGAGCCATCTGGCATTGGCTCTGTCAGACACAGGAGAAACTTCTCGCAGCTTCTCACAGAAGCCACCCCTATATCCCCTCTGCTCCAAACCCTTGTCATGCAAACCCAATACAAATAGCTGTTGAAATTAGCAAGTATGGTGTGAAACATTATTTTAGCCTTGTGAAGGACAAATGACTTAGTGTTTAACAGTCAGGACTGACCAGTACTAACCCGAACACAGAAGTAAAGCTAGTATCATGTGGGAGTTAGCTGGCTTTATCGGTTCCTAATTGTTGCTTTCAGACTTATTTTCAGCAATTTTTTTCCCCTTTGTCACTTTCTTGGTTTATAGCTTTCATTGGAGGAGACAAATAATAATTCTGAGAGATATAGAATGATAGAACAGGGCAGAACAGAGTTATATTGGCATGGAAATACTAGCTATTTCAGCTGCAGGAATTTTCTGTATTTAATGGATCACCTGGATAGTAGTTAGCAGTAAACGGACAGCGTTACCACTCTAGCTCTGTAGATGAAGCTATGTAGCAATTCTAGCTGAGCCATACTGAGACAGTCTTTTGTTTTCTAAAAATAGTCAGTTTGTTAAGCTGCATCATCTTTGTGATTGCCACAAAATCTCATGCAGAAAAACATCTTGTATTCACAAAAATTTGGGTAATGATTGTTCTTTATAATATCTATATTCACATCGAACATCAGTAATCACTGGCCATTGTTTTTTCTCTGATGCCTGTTATTCTTGCAATGATGTGCCATAGACAATAAAAAAAAGAAAGAAGTTCAGGTGACAGTCATGTGCCTTGATTACTTATTAGAAGGTAATGAAGTTCATGAGCAGCTCCTAAGATGAAAACAATTCATTCCCACTGTGATTTACAAATAGTAGACTTATACAGATAAAATCACAGTAGAGATAGTCAGGAATGCTGTGTAACATACGATAATGTGTTATTGTGATGCTGCTTTTAGGCACTTTCATGCAGGATACTTAGAACTGCTGAGAAAGAGAGTGCATTTGTAATATTATTATCACCATATCATTCTTGCTGTAATAATAAGACGTATAAGTCTGGGTCAGGTTCCGCTGTGTTTGTTGTTATTCATCCTCAGGTTTACAATCCAGTAAGAGGTATATTTGCTTGTTAGATACAGAATTAGATACATCCAGTGATTTAATGGTTTTGTATTGCTTTCATTGCTTTTCATATTGTTTTTATATTCAGAGCCTCACAATAATTATTTGCTAGTTGAAGAGCATGCTGTTGATAGCTTGAATGTGGTCACTGGCTTGTTTATTTAGAAGGGTGGTAAGTAAAGCTTTAGAAAAAGAACACAAAGAATGAAGCTAGTTTTACAGTTTCCCAGGAATCCAAACTGAAAAATAATAAGAAAAATGTTAGTCAAATAAGAAGACAAAATGAATTCTGTTTACAATGTTTTATTACAAAGTCCTACAGCTTGACACATTTAATTTAATATTCTTTGACTAAGGAAAGGGAAAGATGAGCATGACAATATTATGCATGGAAAGCGGTTTTGCATTACTTTCAAATAATTACTACTGAGAGGAGAAGGGAGAAAGGAGAGAGGACAGTCCAGGCTTTTTACATGATTTGTTTTGTTAATGTAGTGTTTCTAAACTAGAAAGAGAAAAGAAGATAAAGAAAACTGACAATTTCTTTGACTTTCAAGTGAAATATTCGGTAAGAAAAGCCTGAGAGACTGTGTGCTGTGTCACAATAGCTATTATACAGATAGGCTTACCAAATCAAACTCTATGTCAAGGTGGAGAGATTACCTTGATGTTGGGAGATAACCGTCACCAGGGTGACAAGCAAAGAGAGAATGAAAGCAACTGCAAGGATAATAAGCCATGTGCACATAGAGGAATTTCATCTTTCCATGTATAGGAAATGAGTTTACACTTTCTCTCCCACAGCATTTCTCTCTCTTGTCCAGAGGAGCGATCCTGCAATCCCTGGGTGTGTCTGCAGCATGTCTTACAGAAAGCATTATGATAACACAGTATAGGAAGCAGCCCAGTGTGCAGAAATAGTCTCAGAGTCACACACACATCAGGACACTGTGAATGGGGGAACTGCTCACTGGTACAGTGGATCTCCCCAGCTTCTTGCCATTACCTTTGGAAACAGTACAGCTACAAAGATCAATATCATTATCTGTTCTGTTACAGAAGACTGATAGTGCTCATCTTCCACTTGGTCTCTATTGCATTTTTGTGGCAGAAATTTAATAGCAATTACAGAATTCTCAAATTCATTTGTGTGGTAGATGAATGCAGAATGAGACAAAGGGAAAGCAATAAGGGAAGCAGGTGATGGCGGTGGCATATTATCTGGGTATCAGTAGAGCCAGGAACATTGCTCTTATCTACCCCGCTTTCCCCTATAAGATTTTTCACTGCTGGTGGTCACTGGCAACAACTGATGGAAAGCTGGGACAGACAAACCATTGCCTCCCGGTGTTTTCTCAGTAGGTCTTAAAACTAGGTCTTCAGAACAACACCACCTAGCCTATGCTAGCAAGACTTTTTTGCCACCCGAAGCACACAGGTTTTACCACCTGGCACTACAGCAGTGAGAGTACTGGTAGGAATTTTAAACTTAAAATAGAGGTTAAAATAGGACTTCCAAGATGAACAGGTCAATTCTTGCCTGCTTTCCAGCAGCAAAATTCCCATTGAAAACTGATAATTTCACCTCAGTAAAGGTCACATATCTCAGGGCAGAGAATAATAAAGATGCAGAGACACCCAGGCACAGACATAGAGGTGGAAAGCTAGTATGGACATCTGCTTTTCCAAGAAGAATGACAGGTTGTACAGAGGGAAAAAAACATTTCTGTGATGTAGATTTACATTTCTGTCCCGCTAATAAATGGACCAATGAAACAGCTGACTGCTCCCCTATTGCAGACATGGGAGTTATTTACTTTCTAATCCTTTCCCTTTTAGCCCTGGCTGGACAAGAATGAAAATCCTGGCATTAGGTATTAGAAGAGATGGAGAAAGCACAGGAACCAATTTACAGGGTTTCACTTGACTAGTTTTCTTCATTTGACTCCTATTAGCTCTGATAATATATCCTCACCATTAATCAGCTAGGGAGAGAAGAGGCGATGCTTGTTTTTTCACGTGCATAGGAGGATCTACATACACCACAGCAATCTCATTGGAAAAAGAAGGTCACTACCTTGAAGTGTCTCCTTCAGGAATTACAAGGCAGAAAGGCACTGACCCTGAGCACTGAGACAGCTGTCAGCAGGAACAGAAGGTTTTGAAAGAACGTCTGATATAAATATTTGAGTTAGTGGTACCTTCAGCATAAACTCTATGGAACAAATTAATCCCTGCTGTAATCCCATTAGAAGCAGTGGGACCAAAGGGACTGCAGGGGCAGCTGATATTGCTAGATGTGAACTTCTTCCAAGTAATGAGATTCCCAGCACAAAACCACAGTCAGAGCAATCTAAGAGCTGCTGTGGTCATATCAGCAGCTAATTCTGGATAACTTGTCTTCTTCCTGTTCCTAGCTGCTCCTGAGGAGAGGACACAGGCTTTGGGCTGAACAGCCCCTAAGGCTTCATCTCTTGTGTCTTTCACTATAAAACCCAAATTGTTTCCTCTGATGGCCCTGTGCACGTATCACAGCTTCATCAGTATGGAACTTGTATAATGTTTCTGCATGTTATGCCAGTCACTAGTCAAGCCTGACAGCTCCTCATTGCTGGATCATTACACAGAAGTGTAAAAAAAACACAAAAGGTGTTGGTCGATTTCCATGAGATTTGATGCAAATGTATAATCACTAAAGTATTTTAAAAGTGTAGTCAGTAAATGGCAGTAGAGTTGGTTTCCATAGCAACGATGTCGACAGCAATGTCACTGAAATTTGAGATTTTATCACACAAAAATAACAATGTCCATAATGAGTCGTAACAAAAGTCCACCCAGCCCAGCATCTTATCTCCAATAGCAGCCTAGATAGATGCCTAGGGCAGAATATTAGAGCAGGAAAATTACAATGTAGTGTACCAGAGATACACGAGCAGTATCCAGGGGTTTGCAGCTCAGAAACTTTCTGAGTTAGGGATGGCGTCTTTGTTTTCAGTGGTACTTGATGGATTTTTCTTCCATGAGTTTGATCTATTGCTTTCTAAGCCTATTTAGTTTTCTGCACCAGATGTTTCTCTGTCTGCCACTTCCCTGTATTTCAAAAATCTTTACCAATATATAAATACCAGGAAAGAGATAGGCATGCCAAAACTCAAGTTGAGGTGTGTTCCAAGACTCCTAAGACCAAATCTAAGCGTTTTCTTTTGCTAGCAGTTAAAAGCTGGTATAATGGACTTGCCAGAAATCCCTTTCTCTGGTTACTGAGCAATCAGGCCTGAGCTAGAGCAGCCCAAAGACTCCCTGAAAGCTAAGCTAACTCATGCGGATACTTTGCATTTGGATTATTCCCAGCAGCTCTAAGGCCCTTGAGGAGAAACAAATAAGGTTTTATGTTGAACTGGACCCTGGCGATGCACAAATCTTCTCCCCTAGGACTGATACATCTCTCATCCAAATGGGGGGTAGCAAAAGATTTACACCTTCTCTGCTTCTTTCCTGCTAGCCCTTACACCTGAACCAAGTTGAAACGAGGCTGTAGCACAGAATCTGGGCCCTGTGTCTAATCCAGTGTTTGTTTTCCATCACTCACTAGTCCTGTTTCATTAAGACCTCACATTTGTTCCTGCCTGTTTAGAGAAAGAATTGTTTTTTCAATAGCTGTATTTTAACCAGGGAAGCTCTGAAGAACCCTATGGAGGCTATAAAGTGGAACAAAATATCATAGAAAGATTCTAAATTTAAATTCTTTCTAATGTGGTAACTGAAAAAAGAGTAAAAGAAAAAAAACCTGCAAACAAACAAACAAAAAAAAAAAAAACAACCTAATTTACTCTTCTACCCAGCGCAGAAATATTTCCCTTTAACGGAAAGTGTCCCAGCAGCTTGTTAGTCTGGCCCTTGCTCTGCTGGAGTGGGCAGCTGAATCTGTGCAGGGGGATGTTGCTTCACTAGATTCTTGCTAAAAAGCATACTCTAAAACTGTAGCGTGTTTTCCCAGCAAAGCTGATTTGGGAATGTGTTCATAGTGAATAATTCAATGCATTCCTCCTGTGCTTTGTTCATGGCTGTGTCAAAGCAAGCACGTAATATCTGTGAATGTCTCTACTAATAGTGACTATCCAACAAACGGTCTATAAAACAAACCACAGCCCAAGAGCTATTCCCTGCAAGAATTCACTGCCCAGTGTTTGCAGTGGATTTTACCATCTAAATTACCTGGAATGTTACCTGTTTCTGAGCGAGCGGCTGCAACTTTTTTAATGAGTGAATGATTCATAAATAACAAATAGCAAGTAATCAAAACAAGTGTCAGGTATTCTTATTCATTTACACTCATCCTCTCTCATCTGTCAGTTTGGTTTGCATACAAAGAACCACTTCCTAAAATACTCTTGTGAACAGTTCTGGGCTGATGCATATACGTAAAGAATTTCAGTCTCAGAGGAGAATGTTCCAGTAAAATATTTGTGCGATTGCAGTATGTTAAGACAGAAGCTATTTTACTACTCCAGTATTATGGTTTGAGAGGGGATCATAAGAATAGATGGCTGGATAGAACTTTAATTTCGGAGCATCTGGATAGCTAATGTTAGGAAGCCAAGCTCACATAGGTTTGCTCCATTGTTACAGTTAACTCTTGAGATGCGTCAAAATTCTGCTGATGTCAAATTAATCATCCCTACTGTGCCTCAGCATCCAGGCTGTGTGCCTTCCCTGGCTATTGGAAGGTTACTGAGAAAACAGGGCAGACTCTGTAAGATTAGCTGCAGTACCAGTGCGTTAACATGCTCCGCTCCCTCGTGAGAGAGAAGATGGCATGATCTGAGGCAATCATGATTATGCATGACAAATTATTCAAAGAAAGAGTTATTCAAAAGTAACTGCACTAGCCTAAGTCTTCAACTATCTGCATTTTCTCTGTGACTACCTGCAATTCACAGAGCTCCCTGATAGATCAAGCTTCTATTTTCAGTAGCACTGGGTGAATAAGTATATTGCGACAGTTGTGTGCTCAGATGATGTCATAACAAGGCTAGACAAGTACCCACTATAAAGAGAGGCAAAGCCTTCTCCCTCTTTGCCTCACCACAATCATTCCTTCCATGTTATTGCAAAGACTGCTATGATGATTTAGGCTGCATTGCCCTTTTTTATTTATAACTCTGATTTTTAAAGCTTTGTCCTTTCAAAGATTCTCAGATTTACTTCAGGTTTTGGAGAGCTTGACTTGCAACTACAGTGTCATGGGACAAAGGCCATCAGATGATTAATTTCCCCTGGCAAAGTCTGTAGACATCCCCAAAATACAAAACGTTCTGCAAGCAAATCAGCAGTTATTTTTGTTCCATTCAAAGACAAAAGACTGAATCAAATTAAAAAAAAAAAAAACAACAACAAAAAAAAATCAAAACAAAACACAGAAACATACGTGCCACATTGTGAAGTTCAAGCATGGAAGTCCTGCAATTAGGAGAAGGAGAAACTGTTCAATGCTTTGGTCTCAGTCTCATTGTGAGTAATCAGTAATAAAATAACTCTGCTTTTATGATGCACAGAAGGACACGTTAAGGTCTAGTGCAAAAGGCTTTGAATTTTTTATTCTTTTTTTCCCTGTTGGACATGAAATTACCACTTAGAGTTATTTAGCCAATTGGAAATGGTGTCTGGCTTTAAATATTTATTCCCGTTATGTCTTTTTCAGTCCTCAAATTCCTGCAAAACTGTTTAGTGCAAGGAGCTGCTAAAACTGAGTTGTGCAAAAAGTACTGAATGTCTTACCTTTGGATAGCTGCTTTTTCCTTGATACTGATCACTGAAATTAAGGGTTAGGTGTACATCTACGTTAATTCATTCATGCTGAGAATTAGTTGCACCACCCTAACATCATCCTTAGATAGTTTGGAGCCCTAGAAGAGGAGAAACTCATGATTTTTAGTTGGGGATAATAATACTTTGGGAGGTTGAAGTATATGGGGAGTATTAGGATAGCAGTGATTTATGGTGAAGTTTATTACCTAAGTGAATATAACAGGAGCATCTGTGATTCCTGAGAGTGAGTGCAGTAGTAAGCTGGGACAGAGCCAGTTCTGAAACACGAGAGAAATAATGGCTGCAAAGTAGAACTTAGTTTTATCAGTAAAAAATTGCAAATAATTCTTCACACTGCAGCTATTGCAAGAGACTTTTTTTTAAAGAGTTGTCAGGAACTCAGGAAAATTATTTTCAATTCCCACCTCCATTTGGGCAAGCCACTTACGCTTACAGTCTGGTATTCAAGATCTGGTGTTTGGATGCCTGCAGATGCAAATAGGCCTCCTATTGTATATCCTGTCTATTTGAATTGTAAACTTCTCAGGGTTGGAATTATGCCTTGTCATATGTTTTTATACTACCTGGCAAAAGCTTTCTAATTTTGATTGAAATCTCCAGGAATTATTGTAATGAAAATAACTGTAATTATTTCCAATGGGACAAAATCCAAGTGTCAGATTGAAATTGAAATGCTAAAAGGGACGTAGTGGCAGACAGGTACCTACAGTGCAGTAGAAGGCCCTCATATCACAGACACTGTTAAAACATTAAACTTTCAATCAACATTTTTCTGAGTTACCCAAATACATATTTCTACAACTAAGAATTAATACATCCTTGCATCAGGCTTTATGTAATTTCTAAATTGAACTAGCCATAATCCATGCACTTTCTTCTGGCGGGTTTCTGTACCCCTACATTACAAAGAGCCATCCACACCCCCAGAAAAGCTGGTTCTCTGAAGGTAGATATCAGGAATAGAAGAGATCAGTGAAGGCATAGAGTTGTGAAGTGGAATAAAAAACAAGGTAGTAAATGCCTGGAACTAAAAGTTCTTCCTTCAGTTTAGGTCCTTGTCACCCACCACCCAGGACTCAGAGCTACTAACAACGATCCTGTTTATTGCTAAAATGTTACTCAAAATGTTAAAAAGTTTAAGTTTCTACAGTTAGTCGAAGTTGTGCTGGAAGCTAACACAATGAACTACAAAACAATGCAGCTATGCATTTGTTCCACACCAGTGTGATCCTCAGTGCCTTCTGGAAGTAATAGAATACTAGGAATAAAGTAGAGAGGGGGAAAAGCAATGGGAGTCCTCTCCTTGTGTCACTGGGTGGACATATGAGAGAAAATTCATCTTCAGGAACAGGAAGAACAAAAAAAAGTTTTAGATGATCAGTCAAAATAAATTAAGATAACAGTTTTGGCAGATCTGCCCTTCTGTACAAGGGTTAATTCTGCTGCTAGAAGAAATGATGCCAAGCAGGTGACCAGGACTGATCTGATGCTCACAGAAAGTTTGTGAGCCATATCAAGAAATTTTCCAGAAATTTTTCTCTTGTATTTACACTACCTGTTTGTGTCACATCTCTCTACTCTGTCTCCACCATCTTTAATCACTTTCGTAGATTCCTGTCTTCATCTTCCCATGCTTTCTTCTGATATTTTGAGGAGAAATAAGGCTTATTAAAGGTGATCTTTCAATAAGGCACACTGAATATTTGCTCACTTAGACACAGCCTGTTACCAAAATCACATTTGTTTCTTTTCACTATTTTTTATTTCTGTTCCCATTCTTCCTCAAAGTTCTGGTTTTGTGTTGTAAAAGCCAGTGACTCTGCCACAATTTTTAACAGAGAGCGCTTTCTCAAGCAGCATAAGTTGCTTGTTACAGTCAATATAAAACCCAGGTTCTGTTATCAGGCATTAGAAGCTGCTTAAATGGTTATAATTACAGAATAGAAATATTTTTTGAAACAGAGTATATAGCAGTTTTCACTGCGTTACCTTTGGAGGATTGTTGGAGCACTTTAAAAGATATTTAAGCATTAATATCCCTGGCATGAGAGAAGTTAAAACTAAGGAGACTAAGGTAAGACTAAGGAGAAATGATTTGGGATGGGAGCTTTGAAAAGCTTGCTGATTTGAGTCCACTAATAACTGGGCCAAAAGCACTAAATTTACTTTGTGCAAGTCTGTGACTAGCTGGAAACAACAGGGGTTCACTAGAATGAGGACAAACAAGACATGTTAGCAGCCTGGAGAGCTATGAGGATGTAATGCTCAGAAGGAGGATGTAATAAGGCACGTGTATTTTCTGAGTGGCTTATATGCAAGACCTTAATTGTATTGTAGTTCTGCCTGAGTAATGGAGACAATAGACTGCATTATTACTTTTAATAGAAACTGTGTTTAATTGTATTAAACACAATAATATTTTAGTTCTGCCTGAGCAATGCAGACAATGGAATTCATTATTACATTTAACAGAAAATGTATTTAATTTTCTAGTAAGTAATCTCATTGAAATTGAAATGGTCTACTAAAATATTTTCCAAAAACAAATTACCTTTGGCGGTAATATTTTTTCAAAATAGAGCTGTCCATATTCAATTAATTTAATTTCCTTTTAAGCTGAACTGCAGGAAAAAGTGATTTGCTTTTAATTTTATGTGGAATTGTTTCACATTTGATCTAAACATTACCCGTGTTTTATGCCCTAGTTATGAGCTTTCTGTATAACAAGAAAAACAGAAGCATCCATGTACATATGTAGATATATTTACACAAAGGCTTTGCCATCCAGTTCAGTGAGTGGGACAGAGAGACCTGTACGACTGGGTTTCCTTCCCAGGATAAGAAGGCAACAGAAAAGAATAAAGTGCACCCCGGATGTCACATGGAGTCTGAAGACGGCCAGAAATCAACATAGATCCAGAAATCTGGAGAGTCCAGAAATCCTGTAGATGCTGCTGAGAGCTGTATATATTTAAAATACATCATTAAAGAAATAGGTTAGTAGGTTGATTAAAGAGAAGCCATTTACAAGCAACAACTGCTTGTATGCACAGAGGCAACTATGCTTACGATCACCTAGGTCTGGTCACAATGTCCACATGAATTAAGATGCTAATTTGTGACTAGTTGTTGAGACTGTGTTGCACGTCTCAACCTGTGTTCTTGCACTGCTGCCGAGCTACTCAGTCACCCTGCCTGTGCAAGATGGACAGCCCAGTATTAAAGTAATTCAGGCAAAAAATAGCTTGAAGGTAATGTGACCATGACTGGTTTTCCACTTCTGATCTCAGCAGGAGCTCTGCTGAGTCCTTTCTTTTTTTTCACTCTCTTTCCCAACTCACTTCTCCTCCCACTGCTTCATATTCTTCTTAGAAACAGAAAGAAAAGGTGAAGGGAATGCATTTTCATTAAAAAGTAACAACAAAAGCTGAAATCCAAAAATGTAATTCCAATAAAAAATTCAGTAAAAAACGATGCATTGTCTTTCAGTAGCTCTCACAGGAGCACTTTGAGAATGAATTCAGAACAGCATGTTCATTATGCTGAAATCAAAGAAATTGGAGAAGGAATGGCAATGGTTTATAATTATTTTATTTATAGTTTGGTAGGATCAAGGGCTTTCTGAGGTGGATCAGGACCTTATTGTGCTGGACATTGTAAGCACAGAATAAAAAGATGATCTGCACCTCGTGGAATTTATTACCTCTGTCAAATTTTGGCAATAGCAAAATGAATCTAGCTTGGAAAAGCAGCTTTTACTAACTTATGTGCTGCGTCTTTATTTTCTTAGAAGCTAATGATAACTATCCATGGTAAATCATTACAGCTATTTTTCTTTTTTCCTATTGTCAAAGTAAGCCTCCCAAGTTGGCGGCTTTTTTATGGGCAGCAAAGGTTAGTACTCAGATTTGTTGGGGGCCAGAAAAGTGGGGCATCCCTACTTATAATTCACATCTTGCTTCTGCTTGCATTGCAGTTCTCAGGACTTTATGTGCTGTCAGTTTTATTGTTGGAAAACTGATTCAAACTTGATCTTAATAAAAACCTATCCTAATTATATGTAAAAAAAAATAAATCCTAAAAAGCTCAGCTTGTTTCCTCCTGCCAGGCAAATTCCAACAAACAACCCATGAAGCAGAAAATTACTTTGGATGGCATCGCATCTTCATAACCTAGCTTTTATATCTGTCTTAAACCTTTGAAAAAAAATGTTCATGTGTAGCCATCCTTGACTTTAAGACCTAAGGAAATTTCTTTTTGTCATGAGATAAAATCAGGCTAAGATTTTTGGCTTCTCAGAAATCAGAAGAAACTTTGCAAGTGACTCTGGAAGGAATGGGGGAAGAGAGCAGGGTCAGTAGCTTTCCTCCTCCACTGGTTAGCTGTGTAAATCCAGTGTCAAAGGGAAAGAAAGAATTTTTCCAGTAGGTAGGAAATGACAGAAAGAAGAAAACTGGCACATGAAATTAGTCACTGCAGTCTTAGTAACAGAGCCATCAAAGAACACAATACAGTTAGTAATACTGGTGCACTTAGAAAGTCCAGGGCTACTGGACAAGGTTTGTCTCACTTTATGGTAAAAGAGCGCTATCTACTTAACAGCAGCAGAAAAGCAAAGTCTGAGGCAGGAACTCAAATTCTGAAACAGCTTTCACTCTCACTCTTCTCACATGCCACCATGGTGGCACTTTGACATAGAGAACCATGAATCTACAATTCAGCAATTACCCTTCATGATGGATAGGCTCTTGGGGCTCCATTCTCCAGGTAACCCTGGAGCCTGGGCTGCTGCAGTGAAGACTGCATTACTGTGACCCTGAGGACCTAGATCTTCTCTTCTTTCCCAGGAAGGTTTGAAATGGCCAGTTTCACTCTGTTGCTAACCTCTCATCTCAGCAGAGATGAGGCGCTCAGCAGAGACAAGATGCATATTCAGTTTGCCCATCCCCTGTCCTCCCTCCCCACTGTATGCTGGTCTGTATCTCCAGCCACTTCATTCCTTCCAGCTGCCTGACTATGAATATCTCAAAAAAAAGAGACAAACACTGCGGTTCGGTCCACAATCCTTTGATGGGAAGATGCAGAGGTTTTCTATCTCCCAGGTTATGGGAGATAGAAAAGCAAACATCAGAGACTTGCCGACAGTACCTAAGCAGGGTACAGCAGCATGGGAAGAGTCCTGAAGTCAGTGGTACATTGGAGAAATCCCAGATCTCACTGCCACACACTTGCACTTGCGGTGAGGCACTGAACCTGATGACAGGCGCAAGTCATGTTTCTCAGCACCACAGCTTCCTACTTGGCAGAAGAACCAGCCCTTTTTTAAATAAAAGCTAAACCATTCCCCAAAGCTTTGCAGCAAGACGGAGATTCTGAAGCAAATCTAACCCCCACAAAACTGAGAAATGTATTTGGGGATGGTGTGGCTCCCGGACAGTTTTGGAGTTACATAACACTCATCATATCCAAAAGTACAGAAGCAAAGAGAGAAGAACACATGATACCATGGGAGTAAAAAGGAGTCCAGGAGAGCCACATGATTCCAGAGTGCCTCATGATATTTCAGTTACTATCTTGCTTTAGCAACACTGTTATCAATAACAGACTATTCTAGGATTTCTCTCTACAAACCACAGTGAGTGTGAAGTAAGAGTTTCAAAACAATTTCTTGTAACAGAAATAGTTTGCCCTGTTGTCCTTGGCTGTAATTTTCCCCTCTCTATACACTTTCTGCTAGTGCAGCACTTTAGTGCCGCAGCTGTATTAACATAGTTTGCGAAGCGCTTCAGGACCATTCAGCTTGAGAAGAGCTATATTAATGTAAAATATTCTTCAATGAGTAAGTTAAACAGTAAACACTATATTGATTCAATGCCTCACAAGGTCTTACAAGATTTAATTCAGATAGGCTTGGATGTAAGCCTTTGTAGCACGGACTGAAAACTGGCTGAAGGCTTGTAAACAAATTGCAAAGATTAATGGCACTGCAACTTGCTAAGAGCCTTCCCAAACACATTTTCTGGGTGCCTTGAAATATTAAGTATTTATGCTTACAACACTATGGAAGTCAGAAGTTAACATGGGAGACCACCCAGTTTTGCAGATCGGAAAGAGAGAAGCCTGGAGAATATTTGTAATGCATCAACTAAGATGTTGGTAAGAATTCAGATCCAATCTAATACCCTAGTTGCAAGACCATCTTTTCAGACAAATCTTCCCCACATAACTTTGGAGATACCGATACTAAATCTGCTTGTATCAGTTCTATAACTGGTTTAATTAACATGTTTCTCAAGCTTTAATAAAAGTCAAAACCAAAAATTTGTGGTAATTTCTCTCCATAACATTGCTGTCACTTTCTCTGCTCCTTTTAGTCATACAATATTTAATATTATGTCATAAAGCTTGTTTACCATATTGACATTTTAAAATATTTAGGGGAACATCAGAATAGCAGCAGTTGACATTATCCTCTCCCTGACACTGTGCAGAAGATGCTTAGGGAAAGAATATGAAAAGGAGGCAAGTGTATACTTTCCTAGCCCATGGTATATAGATCAAATATTAACTCAGTGATTAAATTCACATTTTAGATTAATAGCTCATGGTGTGCCTTCATTCTATCAGTTTTTCCAGCCACTTTTTAAACCCTGTAATGATTGTGGTCTCTTCGTTCTATGACAGTGAATTCAACAGTTTAATTACACAATGAGTAAACGTTTGCTTTCTTTTATTTCAAGCTTGTTAGGCTATTTCACTTAATAATCTCTGTTCCTTGTGTTATAAAAATCAGTGCACAGTCATGCCTTATTCACCGTCTTCAAGTTATTTGTGATCTTATGTTTTTCACATCGTCTCCCAGTCTCCCTTTTTATGAGACTATGTTCTTTTCAGACCAACAGACTTTTGGACAAAAGTATCATCATCAAAAGCTTTTTGGAAATCGACATACACTATATCAAGAGGATGACACATGTCCAAAGATCTCAGCTGGATTTGCAAAGCATAGATTACTGTTTTTTTAAAGAAAAGCTTTACTGACTCTTCCTCAGACTGTCACATTTATCCATGTCTATTATTTTTATTCTTTATCACAGCTTCAGTCAATTTGCTTGATAAGAAAATCAGACTTATTTGTTTGTAGATTTCACAGCCTGCTTATTCCCCACCTGCACACACTGCACAGGGTCCTTTCAAAAATGAGCGTTAGGTTTGCCACCTGCTCTTTCTTTGGTATAAAAACTAATTTATTCAATAGTTCACCCAGAGTGGTTAGTAGTTCAGCAGCAACTTTGAGAATTCTTGGGTTAATACCATCTGTTTCTTACAGTGTTTGTTATTATACATTTTATTGATCTGCTCTAAAACCTCTTTTGCTGACACTTCACTTTGAGACAGTTCTTCAGACTCATCCCCTGTAAGTCAAGACTTCAGTGCAGAGACCCCTCTAAGCTCCCATGTGGTTAACACTAATGTAAGCAGTTCTTTTAGCCTTTCTGCTATGTCCACAGCACTCTCCAGTGCTTCTTCCATAGCTCAGCCGTCTGTCAGACTTGGGAAGAATGCGTGGTTTTCACGTGGTTTAGAGGGACGTATTTTAGAGGGACTCTATTAACAACTTCCATGCCTTCAGCAGCTTGCTTCTCAGAATCAGTTTTGACATAGCTTATTATGTTTTTACATTACACATATCAGAACTTTAATACATTTTCTGGTTTGTACCTTTGGACACAATTTCTGTGTTTTGAAGCATGATGTTTTCCTTATAATTGTCTCTTTTCTTCTGTTGTTTAACCACACTCCTTCTTTTTTGGTCATTTAGATTATTTTTTCATAGGGATAAACATTTACTTTGAGGCTGCAATATTGTGTCTTTAAATACCCCTTTATCCTTTAAAACAGTTTCTCGGTTACCACCTAGTTCCCATTTTGAAGTTAAATTTTACCGTAGTGATTTTCTTTCACTTCTATAAGGTTGCTGAATTGAATACATGTGGTTACTGTTCTTCCTTTTGAAGATAGTTGCTTCAAGGGACACTCATCAGTGATTTCTAACAATGTAATTTTTGCATAGTGGCTTACCTTGACACTTAGCTAACATTCTTGGGGAAAGGCGAGGTTTCATTACAGCTGCATTTTCAGCCATTGCAGGCTCCCTTATCACTCATAGTATTGTGCAGTCATCATTGCCCACCTGATCCTGTAGTCAATACATCACATAATATTCTCCCCATTTAAACATGAAATTTTAATGTGAAGAATTTCTGTGATGAAAATTTAGAGATTTTATTTTTTAAAGTTAATTTATATTAAGCACGTACACCGATCACTTTTGTCAATTTTGTCCCCATGCTTTCCTCAGCATAAAGCACCAGCATAAACCTCTAATTTGCTCCCAGATTTTCTAGTGTACCACTAATTATTACTCTTCCACCAAGTACCTGAGACCAACTGTCTCATTCATAGCTGCAGTTTTTCCACATAACCCCACTGTTACTTCTCCCAGTGCTGCTATTATCTACATGAACATTCACCAACAGCTCCACAACAGTATTCTCTAGAAAACCGTCCAGATGGCTCATGAAATTTGCCACTTGTGCACCTGGTAGAGAAGTCATCATGCATAATATACTCATGTGGGGTTTTTTTCTAAAAGGTGTATTTTTTAAAATAAATAAATTAGGAAATAAAGTCCTTTTTCTTTGCTAGATCCTCTTGTTACAGAGAGTGTTTATACATTATTTCCTAAGAGACATGGAACAGAGAGGGTACAAATTCAAGAGCCCTTGCATGAACATTTGCAAACCTATTTAATTATCTTCATACAAGTATTTCTTCAAAGCTATCGTTTGCCAATATGTTTATAACTGTTGATAATCATTAGGCTGTTAATGTGTGATCACTTTATACCAAGCTAGTGTGTCAGTGGTTTCTTTGCATTTGACCCCACTTATGTGTCCAGTCTCTTTCCTTTGACCTGATAGTCACATTGCAGGTCTTTGGGACCAAGTAGGAATGCTTTCTATTTGTTCTATATTTCCTGAGTTTCTGTTAAAGTATGGTAATAGTCCACAGTTACCAATTCTACATAGGCTACACATTCATCCTGCTTGAGCCAAATGGACACCCCCTCTTTATAACACAATCAGTGCACATCTGGTCTGATAGTTGAGTAGGCAGGGAGTTCTTATCACATGATTTTACAGAGGCTCACACACCGACTCCCCTTGTAAGAATTAACTTATAGTTAGCATGTGACAAATGAACGTAACTCCATCCATACACCAAAGTACTGAACTTGCATGATGCAATGCCAAGTGTCCAGTAGGGACGGTTTAAAAAGTCTAGTTAGTGCAATACAGTCAGAGAGACTGTAATCAATAAACAATTCACATTTTCATCTGGTATGGAGCCTTAGTATCATAAATTCAAACACCTTCCAAATCTAAGATAGAACATTTACATAGAACTTTTTATACATTCCATGTTCAGATTATTATGGGGTTTAGTGTTTTTATGTACAGCATCTGGGTCTTTTTTATGTAGCTGAATGAATAATTCAACAAGTGACCTAGAACTGACCCCAGGAAGAATCTCCGTTGTTGCACTGGCATTGACAGATCTTCTGAGTGGGATGATCACAACCAGAGGCAAATGCTGTCATAAACAGTGATTTTACAGAGCTTACAGCAGCACGCAAACCACTCAGTCAGGCCTGTAACATTAGTCAAACCTCTTTCACCAGCAGGTACAAATACACCTACCCTCATGCATTTGAAGACTGTAACAAGGAGTTCCAGTCTGAGATCCTTTAAACTTTCATTTCTTCTGATTTCTTGCATTTAGTTGTACGCAGTCTTGGCTTGTATATCCTTTGTTCTCTGTTCCTGCAGTCCTTGCATGCACATAACATCTGAGCATCCCCTTGCTTCCTTTGTGCTACTTTTTCTGTCACAGAAGAGAGGAATTCCCTTTCTCTTTGAGTCACTTGCTGTGAGAAAGAGGAATTCCCAGAGCTGACTGCAGCCTTGCTCTATCCGATGTCCTACAGCACCTACACAGAGGATTAAGGAGGGTGACTAATGTCTGGATATATTTATTACTTTACAGAAACCTATTAATTCTATTGAAAAGGTATTGGAAAAGTGGTTGGAAACTCAGTTTTGGAGAAAGATGGCTCATACTATGCCAGCAAGAAAATGACTCCATGGAGACCCAGCATGCTCTGGAAATCATTTCTTATAAGATGTCAGAAGAGACTGCATGTTCAGGCTATGTTAAAGCCTCTCTTTCCATTTCTGCTAGTTTATCTGTAGGAGTAAATGCAGTAAGTATGTAAGTACATGCAGATGAAGGCATTAAAGGTGGTTCTGGATCTTTGTTGTACAATTTAAAGGTACAATTAACTGTAGAATTTACAAACAAAAACAGGCCAGGGAACAATAATGGAGAGAATAATATTGCAAACATATAGAGTCTTGGTCATTCCCTCATTCATCTTCAGCTTGATGGAAGAAGGTCTGCAGTAAGTGAAGGACGGGCCTGCTGTAATGAAGCTGTCAGCAGTAACGAAAGTCGTTTGTGCATGGCCTACCACACTAAATTACTACTGACTGCCTAAGACGGAGCTCTCATCAATCCAAACACACCTGCTGGGCAGGGCGATGTGGACCATGGGGTAAGATATCATTATTCTCTCAGGGACGCCTCTGCTGGTTCTTCATCATCTCGCGTCCCTTCTCTACATGAGTTATCATTGATCAAGTTCTGTTATTTCTTCAGGTACAGAGCCATGGTACATACAGTAACACCATTACTCTTCCTTGCAATTCACATCCACCTCTGAATTATTTCTTGCTCTTCCAAATGAGTTATTGTCCAACATCTAAGCATCTAAGCTCTTCTTTTTTTCCCCTTCTGCCCTGAATATCAATGCTGGAAAATAAAAAGGAACACTCTGCTTAAATCTGTGCTTCCTACACTTAAGCCATTCAGTATATGTTCTCTAAAACAGATGACTGGACCACTTCTAATTAGCTTTCCTTAGTTGAGGTTCATGTACAATTTTTTTGTAGAGCAGGCCCTGAACAGGAAACGAATCCAAACGTTACCTCTCTGAATGCAAAGGCAATCATCAATGTAAAAAAGTAAGGTTGGACACGTGTGTAGCAGCAAATTAAATTTCAGCAACCTATCCCTTGGCTATAAATGTCAGGAAAAATCAGTAACAGAGAGAAACATTTGTTCAAAATTATTTCTCTGGAATTAATTTTCCTGTACAGGAGAGAAGGATGGTATGTTGTTTACATAATCAACGGTCTCTAATTATATTCTTTCTGATGAACTCGTCACACCTTGACATTTATTTTACATCACTTCCACTGTATCAGTCTCAAAATTAAACCAACACTGAAATGTTTACCCCTGATTCTGTCTCTTCTGAATTTGCCCAGTCCTGGGGACTGTTTCTTCTGTAAATCCACTGCACAGCATTGTGGGAGGATTCACTTAGCTGTTTGCTAAATAAACTTACGTTCAGCACTGTTGGAACATCAGCTATCATTTTAGCTCTGTATGTAAAAACTGGCCACTTTGTATCATCTTCAAATTGTCTATCCTGCAACCTGTGCTCCCATCCTCAGGCTCTGTGCATGATGTGTGCAGACCCCACATCCTAACTATGAACCATATGAGATTCTGGGTTAAAACAATAGCAAATGGATGCTATGTCTGCGTGATCCCTGTTTATTACTCATACATTTCCCCCAGCTCTCTACGCATTTGTTTAGAGCTGCATTCAATGGATAACCCCCATCTGTCAAAACTTAGGCACTTCAGTCTAAGCTTTGTAGCAAAGTTGCACTTTCTGGTTCTGATGAAGACCTGAAGTGAACATGCCAAAAGACAGCCTGAAAAGCTGCCCTTTAACAGGTATCAGAACTGATCAGAACAGCAGTGGGGTCATTTCAGTTGCTCATCCTAAAACTGGTCATAAGTCATTGGCTATCTTAAGATATTGGGCAGGGTACCCAGATCTGTTCTAAAGAAAAATTGCATCTTATTTCTGTATCTGTCATATATGCAAACTAAGCATTGTCTTTATATAGAAATATGATTTACTCTCAACATTCCATTTTGTGTCATGGCAATAGTTTTGCAATATCCATCACCTCTAACTTGCAGCGTTGTTAGCTTGTATTTTTAAAATGGCTTTATTACCTACATCAAATGTGCTTTGAGAGTCCAGCATTAAAAGATATTAGCATCTTAAAAAAACTAATCATTTTCATTTGCAAACATAAACCTGGCTCTATCATTAAAATCAATGAATGGAATACATCAGGGAGAAATATGGGAAACTGCCAGGTTAGTATTTCAGAATATTGGGATGAAAATATGTTGGGAGCAATGGGGAGCAATGTATTTGGTTACTTAGAAGAATAAGCCAGTCTTTTGTCTATTAATATTCTTAACTATTTAGCCTTCCAGATATATACTTAGGTAGTAATTCGTTAGACATAACTTCCACATTTACAGTTACGAACTAGGCTGGACACTGAAAAAGAGTAAGAAGAGAGTGGGAAAACAACAGAAAGAGTCAGAAACATGCAAAAGAAAGACCTTGAGTTTTGCATTGGTTATGTTTGTTTAGTGGATAGGATGTGCTCTGTGATTGTGTGCATCTGTGAGAGAATGTGTATATATATTAATATGTGTTTATCAAAACAAAATTATTGTGTGCACAATTTGAAGAATTTTGTCAGTTTCAAGGGCAAGCATTGACAATTGGGAAATAACAGAATTAAGGGAGTGCCTGCAAATTTAGTTTGGCCTCTGGTACGTGTGCATTATGATACAGCTCCTAATCCCATGATCACATGCTTTTATTTACAGAGAACTGTTGTCTCATTCAGTGTTCGAAATTGACAGGGTGTACTTAATGAACAGCTCTTTAATATTTGATTTTCTTCTTACTGTTCAGTATGTGCTCTTAGTCCTTATTCACCACATTACATTCAAACCCTGCTCTGAATACAGAACTATTCATTTCCTCATGGACTTTTCTGTGGTGTTCATGACTAATATCTAAGCGCTTCACAAACATTAATGAATTGATCTTCACAAAACCCAGGTGAGGTGAAGGCTGTCATTATCCTCTTTTTTGCAGACTGAAAACTGACCCACAGAGGAGTTAGAAGTCAAACATAGCCACTGAGATCAAGCACGTTATCTGAGATGTGTGGCGCCTAAGTTTTCAGAGTATTTAGCAGTAGATCTCATTTTGTATGCTGAGAGCACATCTCTGATTGACTGCAGCTATAGTTGTGAGCATTTTACACTCCTGCCAATCAGGAAAAAGAGTCTCATGCTGTGCACCCTGGGAACAAGGAACAAACTGTTAATGACCCCATCTGAAAACCCCACTTGGATTTGAAGTCACTTTCTAAGCAGCACATCAGAATTCACCAGAAAAGATGAGGATAAAACCTAATTCCTGACTTCAGCATATGACTGTTTTAACTGTGAGACTTTCCTTTCTCTTAAAATTCCTCCCTCATAAACCAAGCAACTTCTAAAAATGCAAAACAAATGAAGGAACAATCCTATGCAAGTTTCTTGCATTACACCACGTGCATTTCCCATTCCTTATTCTTCAAAAAAAGCAGATGTGTTTTATCTTAAATCATAGTTTAAATGACAGACATCTGGAAGTCAATTTAAAACAAGCTCAAAATCTTTTGTCCTGATGTAGTTAGGAAATCATTGCTGAGAAGGAAAAGATAAGTATCACCATGGACAATAAAAGCTGACTGGAGACACTTATTTCATGAGCAGTTAGAGGTAGATTTAGTCTTCTTTCTGCACCCGTGACCTCAGAAATACATCCTTGTCTTGTGTAACAGATGGAAATGAGCAAAGTCTTTGCCACATAATATCACCACTTTTATCATAGAATCATAAAATCAAAGAATAATTTAGGTTGGAAGGGTCTTGAAACTGTAGTCATCAACCTTTGCCATTTTAAGGATGTCCCTAACTAATGGCAGTTTAGAACCTTGCCACTAATAATTTCTGATTCCATCCAGGACACATCCTCTGGCCGGCTCATTACTGAACGAATGAGAAATATTATCAGCCCATTCTTTATCTAAAGATCCTATATATCTAAATTAGCTATCTAAAACCGGTCCCAGATAAAGAACCTGCACCTACAGCTTTATTGCTCAACACAGAGGACTGCTAAACTGCTAAGAGTTAGTTTGAATTAGCAGGAAATAATATGGACCTCTTTTCATAACAATGTTAAGTATGGTTAGGTATAAAATATGACTTAAAACTAGAACAAGCCTTCATGCAGCTAACAGATGACAAAGGGGGTTTCAGTGCTGCCTATACAAGTCTAATCAAGAACAGTCATCTGAACAAAGGAGCCTCACAGGACATTTGCCAAATGACCGTTTTAATGTTATATAGTAGATTAAAACCAAAGGGGAGCATGCTCAGTTTTGGAAGGAAGGTTACAAGCAATTTCTAACACTACATTGACTTTAATTCTTTATTCTAGTGCAATGAGTAGCCAAGAGTCAGCATCTGAATCATTATAAACAATATACAAGATAAATTGATAGATTTCTTTAATTATCTTGATGATAATAATACTGTCCAGTAATCGATGTTGAAGCATGGAGCAAGGTTAACATTGTAAACACACCCTGGAAAAGCTAAGAGGCAGGGCAGGCTAATAAAATACAGCAGAGGCTGAATGATCCTGCCAATAAAATTACCCAAGATATCAGCAGTAGTTTTAAACCTGGGTTTTCTTTTAGTTTCTTTCTCTTGCTCTTTATTCTCTAGTTTTGCCATACTCCATCTACTATTCCTTCCTTTTAATGCCAAAATATTCTGTTTATTTGGAAAACATCATTGCAGAGGCCACTGTCCAAGGCAAATACTCCAGCAAAAACTCCTGTTGTTTCAGTGACAAGATAAGGTAGTTTCTAGCCTGAAATAGTCACACAAATGAATGTATTTAATGATTACCCTACAGAATCAAAGAGTTCATTAGGGACCACAATGGCTTTCTGTACCTCCTATGTCCACTGGATGCACATGCCCTGGGAACAAAGGTATTGCAGTGCTATGAGTTTCTTTGGGTTTCCCCCATGCTTTTTTTTAAGCCTTTTGTCCTCTCCCTTTCACTGTGCTGTATTTGCTTTCCCCAAATATTTTGTCCTAAATCTCATTGCTTTCCTAGTCTTCCCATTTATTCTCCCTTCTTTTCCAGTTCCTTTCTCACTTTCATCTTTTTCTGTTTTCTTTTTGTCCCATCTCCTTTTTTAAACCTTTTTTCACTCTGTACTCAGTTCTACCCTCTTGTAACTTCAGTCTCTCAAGACCACATCCCTGTATCTTTTTCAGTGTAACCACCTTTCTAAACTTATATTCTATTCTTTCTCTTGTAGTTTTCCTTGGTTTTCTTCTCTGTCACCCTGCTGACCAGTGGCCAGCGAAACACCGACATATCCAGAGCATTCACTATGCCTTTCTTTCACAAGTAATCCAGATTCTCTTTATGAGTATTACTTGTATTTCAAAAGAAATGAGACACCCTAAGTGATCCCAGAGGCCTTGAGGGCTGTAAATAGTACATGTAGGATAGTACATATAGGAACGGTACATCAAGAAACTGCTCATGCCAAACAACTTTCAGTCATGTAAACAAGACCTACAAAAGGAGAGGGAAGGGAATATTATTACTATTTTGGGGACATCAAACCTAAGTGATTTGAAAAATTATTTCTGGAAGCGTAGAGGAAAACGCCATCACATCTTGGCTGAACTCAGATGACCTACCTCTTGATCCTAATACCTTGAGTATAAGGCCATATTTGTCTGCCTACTAACATTTGTTCTGTCAACTTCTCCTTCAGTCTGGAAGTCTGCCTTGGTCTGCTGCAAGGAAGAATGGGATCTGTCTGTCTGTTTTTGCATGTGGCTCTCACTTTTTTAAAGAATGTTCCCATGAAGAAATCTGCATATAGCCCAAAGAAATAATTTGTTTTCCTGTGCTTCATTTTAATTGAAACCTAAAAGCAATGAGAATAGAAGAAGTGGTATGTGTAGTTCTTGATTTAGAATTTGCAGCTAACCAAGATAACTCCAGCAAAGCTCAGAGAGGGAGTTCTCTCTGTGGGAATGCCTGACCTTTCAGGTCAAACCCTTTCTTCTAGTCCTTCCTTTCATGGCAGATGAACACGAACTTCAGTACAGAGACACAAGTAAGTGCTGACTAGAGAGAATGGCAATTTGTAATGAGGAATGAAAGACCCTTCTCCTGTGCTCACATAGAAGCAGTCAGTGTATTTTTCCTCTCTCTCTCTCATCAAATGGCAACAAAGCTGCTTCTCCAGCCACCAATTATACAACACAACTTCACTGGTACAAAGAGAAAAGGAATCAAATATACATACCTCCATCTCTAAGACCTCATAATTAATCACCTCTAACCCATGTAACAGCCCACCCCTAGTCAGTTTGTAATGGTCATTATTTAATGATACAATTGCAACGTCAATACAAATTGAACTTTCGATTGCTGCTCAAGTACATCTTAAAGAATGGGGCAGAGTTAACAATTTCAAAAGTAAAAAAGAAGCAAGATTTTTTTAAACATAGTTTTGTATTAGCAGAAGAAGAACAAGCTAAGCCACAGACTGTGAACCTCCCTTCTCAAGCAGCTGTACCCAAACAAAATGTCCTTCCTTTGCTTTGAATGCAAATTGCCACAACTTTCCTTATTTGATGTAATTCTGCCCTGCAGTATTCTAATGCTGTCTGTATCATAGTGTTAAATTTTCACAAGTGATCCTAGCTGCAGGAGCAGCTGCTGTTTTGTGGGACCCTTAATATAACAATTTAGCCTGTGTTCAGACATTCCCTGTAGTTTCAGCTGCAGAGGTATAAGATGTTACTAACCTCAGCTAGTTTGGTACCACATCTCTGTTGGGGGTTGCCCACCCTGCAGCAGGGCCAGCAGAAGGGAAGGAACCTGTTCTGTGAGTGATCCTCATCTACTGCAGTGCAAGGAAAACATTTAAACTGAAAACACCAGTGAAGCCTGTCTAAACTGAGCCAGCTGACTTTGTGCTGGAACAGAAGAATAACAATAAGCGTCTGGGAGCCTGCGACAGCTCACATTATGCACTGATCTATGCAGATCAGATGATTGCAAAGGGAAGAGATGTATGCTGACTTTTTGTTTTCTCTTTTGGGTTTCATTGTCCCCGTGACTAAAATGAGAGCTTGTACAGAGTGAAAGTACCCGTGTACTTTCAATGCACGAAAAATATAACACATAGATGACCTTGAATTTGTGCATATACAGACTGCAGTGTGTACTTTATAAATCACTTTGTAAAGTTTGTTGAATGTGTTGCAACCTTGCATGAAACGTCAATTAGTCTTCTGTACTTTTGAAATGCTTTTATGAGCACTTTGCCGCGTCCCCAAGTAATATACCTGCTTCTAAAAGGCAGTAGCAACCCTGACAGTTTTCCGAGATGTCAGCCTGCCCTGTATGAGAGTGCAACCTGACGTGCAGCCAGTGTTGAACTGGTCAGTGCCACCTGCAGTCAGTCCCAAGACAATGTTTAACAATTAGTAAACACATAACCTGAGTTAACAGATGTATCTTGTTTTCTCTTATCGCCTTGCCTGCCGTACCTTAACACAATTCAGTCTGCAAAATCTCTTCTCTGAAATCACATAGTGAGAGGTTTTGATAAGCTATCACTGTGTTAGACATCTCTCCAAGGAGGATCTGAGGAAAATGTACAGAGACAAGTCATTGCATTCATGCATATGAATTCAGTAATGTATCAAGTTGCCTTTCTCCTAGGATGTGAAAATTCAAACAACTCAGACATGGCTGATGTGACTGGAGCTCACAAATCGTAGCTGTGCTCCTTGGCAGCCTTCCTTTTCTAATTGGCGTATGTGATTACTTCTGGGGCAGAGTAGGGGTTTTTTCCCTCTCAGTTTTGTTCATCAAACTTGAAGTACTGACTGCTGGAGACTGCTGTTGAATGGTGTCACTACTGTGATAAAGTCTTCCCGTTATTAATTTCACTGTTAACAAATAACGTTTTTACATTGAAAGATACATAATTCACAGAAAGTTGCATTTTTATCTGTCAATAGTAAAGGGCTGTACGTAGACAGAAGGAATTATTTAATAAGATTCTTCACTCTCTACTGTGCTCAGCTGAAGGGAGAGCACATGACTGAGAAGCCCCTTTTCTGGCTCCTTTTCAAGGCAATCCAACCAAGTCACCTCGTTCCATATTTTTCAAGTGCCCTGTCTGCAGGGTAAGATTTGGCACCTGATTTTCCTAAGCAGCTGCACATTTGCAACTGCCCATGAAATCAGTGTCTGTAGTGTCTTGAAAAAGGCACCCAAGATTAGAGGATTTTTTGAAAAGCCAGAAAACGACTTCATTTCCTTGTAGGATGGGAAAGGAAAGTGAGCATAATGATACAAATACCTCTCACTTTATTCTAAAATGAACAGCTTATATCTTAATCAAAGATTGAGCATTTCAGATGAAGTGTAATACTGCAATTAATAACAGTTGTTGTTCAGGGCCCATTTTGCATTGCCATTGCATTAGCAAATTCACTTCATATACGAAGGACCTCTGTTTTTCCTTTGGTATTTTAATAGTGGCACTACTGTGTCACTGGATAGTTCTCAAATGATAGGATGAATAACTAGATACAGATGACATGGTCCAGCCTATTAAGGCCAGTTATTTCCTGTATCTAACATAATTCATTCTATTTGGCATTTACCACACATTTTGGATCCAAAGCCTCCTGAGATGCAGGTTCATAGTGTAGATGTTCTTTTTTGTAGCTTGAGAGTCTTGTTCAGAAGGCTTCCTCTATGGAAATAGAGATATTATGGCATAATACTGCCTAAAATTTTAAGTAAACAGTTTATTCTTTCAGTCTGCATGCAGCAAAAAATATATGGTTACGATTTTTGTTTGAGCTATGACTACGCTCGAAATTAGCATTGAGGAAGACCCACAAAAATAATACCATAGGATAAAGTTTTACCTTGCATCTGGCCCCACATGCCATTGTCATGGTTTATGAAGCCATGAATGAACCTCAGTAGATCATTCCCCAAGCAGAAGACTTACCTCAGGAAGAACAGGGCTTAAGCTGCCTCCTTTGTAGTTTTGCAGGAGAATCAGGATCATAGGTGGGAGCGGCTGGCTTTGCATGCAGAAGTCCAATACAGATTGTAGCTGCTGTACTGCAGCACATCAGTAGTCTATCCTACAGATTACACTTTCTGATGTCAAGTCCAGTCTTCACTGGTTCGGGCCTTCAATAAATTCAGATCACTCCTCACAAGAACAGAGTTGTAAACCAATCTGGCCAAACTCCAGCATATACAGTAACTTTTTATTGAGTAAACTGCCCTGGACTTTCAGCATTTTTCATCATTACTTATCTTAAAGGCTGTGTATCTTTGAGGGGTGTTGAACTTGCTGTCACATTCAGCACTAGAAGTGGCATCTTAGTCGTTTAAAAAAGCAATTTCACTGAGCTAAGTAATAAAGTGCCAAAACCACCCAAGGGCTTCAATGGAATCAGCATAAAACCTGTGTGAAGCTGAAAAGCAGAGGGTAATTTATGAAGGCAGAGCAATTATCAGATAGGATTCTGTCAAGGGCATAGGAGCAAAACAACTTGACTCATATGGAAAATTGCAAGACTACCTTTAATAATGACCACAAAAGGTTAGGACTTCTGTTCTGTATTTCCGGAAATATGGGATCTCTGGCAGAGAAGCAGCTGTTTGGTGCTACATCAACTGGTTAAGATAAAGAATCAGAGTGATTTCTTTGATACAAAGACATTGAAAAGGTGGAGAGAAACCACGCACACAAAATAGCTTATGTAAATTGCCTCTGGTGATGCTTCAAAATGTGGCCTAGGTGGTTTAATCAGTGTTAAAAGAAACAGCCAGCAGAATAAAAATTGCTGTGATGTGTCTAGACTTCTCATCAGGGAAAGAATATTTTGGTACTGGGCCATGTCTCTTGATTTGTCTATGGAGTTACAGGATCAGCTATCATTAAGCACTGTTAAAAGATGAAAAGCTCAGTTTGGAAGCTGAGAGCTTGGATCCAGCAGGAGGAGGAGTGCCAGGTTGCTGGATTTCTGGAGCCAGTTTTCAAAAGCATCTGGAGTATGTCATTAAGTGTATCCCATGTGGACAGCTGTTTGCATCAAACTAATAGCGATGACTATATCCCTGTGGTTTTGTACACCTGACTGAAATATGTTTCAGTTAAGTATTATCTGATAGCAATGAGGACTTAATATTCATGTCATAAGACTACTGGAAGATGTTGTCCTTTACCCTACTCCTGTTGGAGCTATATGTTTTGTGCATCATTTTGATTAATCGATATGTATGAAACAGCAGCTCTGACATGACCCTAATTAAAACAGCAATATTAGCCAGATTCTCATTTGGCATAAGTAGGTGCAGCTCTGTTGACTTCAGAAAAGTCACCCCTTATTCTTACCAGAGCAGCATCCAATCTCGCAGTGAGACTGGTGTACAGAGCCAGGCTGAATCAGCCCTAGCATGTCTCAATCCAGAGACCACCTGTGAAATTGTAATAAAACCCTGAGGGCACATATGTATGGCATCCCTGGAAAGTGTTATATGCTCAGCCAGGTGGCATTAAAGATGATCTGCCATCAGCTAAGAAAAGCATATTTTTTACCCAGTTGATACTCCTTTCCTTGTCACTTGTATTATTTCTGTCCTGTTTTTTCAGTAATAAAATTTGATGGAAACAAATATCTCCAAATTAAAGTCATACTATATTATAACTGTGTTACCTCTGTAGGTAATAACTCCAGTGCATAAATATTGATTTTTTTGAGCTTGAAAGAAAAGGTAGCTCAAGCCACAGGGAAAATACTGTAGAGCCTTTCATCTCACGGTTATGTTACTAGACCAGCACTAAGGTATGTCAGTACTTGCCATCTGATAAATGATTTATAGTCTGCAGAAAATCAGCTGGTGATCTTACTGCATTTCTACAAATCTAGAGATTACATCATAAAAAAGCGGGTGTTAAATGGTTCTCTAACAGGTAGTTTTGCAATGCATGAGAGTTGATGCAAAGGTTAAACTCTCATGTCACCTTGAGGTCATGGGGGGCTAAATTGGTCATGCCTGATTTGGAGCAAGTCTGAAGTGTTGTATGTATTTATGCTCCGCAAGGAAACCAGCTTGAGACAAGACAGATGACAATGACAGAAGCAGTTTGTAGGGATGTTAATTTATTGTTCACATCTTTCATGAACGTGGAAAGAGTTGTTATAAAATTCCAGCTCTTCCACATACAGATAACACCTTTGTTAAACTTAATCAAAACTCAAAAGTTTGGGAACACTGAATTAAGACTGCAAGCTAAAATATAGTCTTTCCGTATATCACCATATATATATATATATAGGATAAACTGAACTGGGATATCTTGTTCAACTTGTGTTTAGTCAGACACATCCACATCTGCATCCTCACTTCAAGTCGGTAAAGCAATTCCAGCCAAATCTGCCAGCTCTTAGTTTGTGGTCCTTTGACTTGGCTTTGTTGTAGACTGCTTTACATTCTATGGAACAAGCTACATTTGCAGAAAATCAGTTCAATTCCTCTTCAAGTCTTTGCTCACTCGTTATTACATAACTTTTAGCTTTGTCCATTTTTTATGATTTAGTTCTGCATCAAGGTCATAACAGTAAATTTATGTCATGGTAAGCTTAATTTCATGCTTCCAGGTTGTCATGTAAAAAGAAGGTCATCACAGAAGGGGAGGAAAAGTGGGTAAAAGCAGAATCTCTTTCTTTGTAACAACGTTACAAAGATGTTATTTTTCATTATTATTTTCTCTATGCAAACTTTAAAATGCAAGCAGTTCTGCTTGATGACAGTACTGTGAAGAGATTCAAGATGGCAGCTGGAAAAAGAAATCCCTATGTCATGCACCCTCATAACAAATCTGTGTTCATTTTTTATTTTTCGCTGGTTTTCTTTGATGTAAAGTGAAATTGTTTAGACTGAAAGTACCAATTGCTTTTTGCACAGAAAATGGAACTGCAGAAATGCAGAGTAGGTCTTGCCAAGAAAGTTCAATTTTTAAAAATGATTCTAGCCAAGTTTGCAGAGGTGTAAAAGTCCCTCTTCTGTAAAATTGTTGGATTACGTGTCATATTGTGACTGCAAAATGTTGAAGCTGCTCATATGTTGCCCACTGCCTATATCTAGGGACATTTCAAAGGGCATTTCACAGATTTTCTGGATTCATTGTTTATCCTTGAATAGACTTGATTTTGGGAAATTGCCTGAGTGTAAAATCTAGCCATCCCTTACCTTCCATGGAAGTGTGCCTTAGTCTGTTCTAAACCAAAATCCTAATTAAACAAGAGCTGTTACGGAATCACAATTGATAGAACCTACAAGTAGGGCAAAAAAAGAATGAGAAATCCTGCCAAGTGGTCTGTGAGGAGGCTGATGCAAAACAAGTTATGAAGACAGTCATGCGGTCTCATTCTCTTATACAAGTTTTGCATTGTTGTTATTGCACCTTAGTAACACTAGACTAAAACTGGCGTAAATAATTAAGAATCAAGTCTACATCACTTCAAGATGCACTGGCAAAGTGATATACCGGTGGCTACATATTGCAAGATGAAGAGGGGAGAAGGAAGGCATGGAGGAGTGATAGTTAACTTCAGTGGCTTAGCAGTGAGAGGATATTAGTACGTAGATCTCTGTATGTGTGCACACACAAACATATGCATGCACACTTGAAATTGCAAACAGAAAAAGCAGCAGCTTCAGAAGACAGTACCTGGGCTAGGTCCTTGTGGAGTTTGCTTAGGGAAGCATCTCTCCCCTAACTTTTTGCAGTGCTGCTCGGTTACAGGTTTGCTCCACAGGCGTCGGGTCAGCCCGGGCTGCAGCAGAGGGAAGGTTCCTCACCGCCAGCAGGGTGAGGAGGAAGGCTGCCTTTTGCTCCTGTCTTGAGGACGACTCACAGTGTGAGCTGGCAGCAGGGAAAACAGAGGCACCCCGTGGGATGTGCTCTCAGTGGAGGAGAAAGCCGAAGGGGGACACAGCTGTATCTAGATTTCTTTTAAAATAGTTGGGGATAAATGGGATTAGGGAGAGAAAGAAGACAGCAGGCTGATTCACAGTATTTATGAAGTCCTCATGAGGGCACGAGAGAGTGAGGGCAGCTGCAGATTTTTCATCCTCAGCCAGCTAGTGACAAAGTTCCTCCTCTGAGTGCCATTTTTCCATGCATTATTATGGTAGGCTAGACTAGATAGAAATGCCAAGAAGCCATGGCTGAGACCAGAATCCAGTTATGATGAGAAAGAGAAGTAGACCAAGACTTTGATGCAAGAGAAAGAGAGACATTACTGAGGTTGTGGAAAAAGACAGAAATTTTTGAACAGCTCTTGGGTGTTATATTAGTTCAAGAGAAAAACCAAAGACATTAATACTTGTGAAAGGACACAGCAGCAGGCCTTTAGGAACATTAGACTAAGTTTGCTTAGCTTCTACCTTTTGTTTGCAGGTGAATGTCAATCAATGCAAAGAGTTGAAAAATCAAGTATTGCTGATGCAAGACTGATAGAGCTTCATCACTGAGATCATTGAGAATAACAAAAAATAATCTATTCTACAGATATGTTGCTATTTTTTTTCCTGAGAACCCAGAATTCATTTTTATCTCTACTGTGTTCTGAATGGTAGAAGGGGGGTTCTTACAAGAGGGGCTGATCAGCTCTCTAGTCTTTTCATGTCCCTCTTTCCATTTTAGCATTTCTCATTTTCCATCAGGGAAGCAAATGTGCTGTGCAGGCAAACTGAAAATGAGCATGTGCAAAAGTGTTTGTATTCGACTCTTGAAAAAACTCTCAAAAATGGAAACACATGTACCACGAGGCTGGGAAGATGAGAGAAGGGAGAGTGAAGAAGTAGAGAAACACCTTATATTTGGACCTTTTATTAAGAAAGGTGTAAAAACACTTTCCCTGTAGACAAGCTGGTTCAACCATTGGACTCATCAAACTCTTTTTGACCACTATGTTTTAACAGCTTTGAAAATAATGCTTCAGCAATACCCAACACAGGTGATAGTATCAGAACTACATAAAACCTCTCAAACACCTCTTGCATTAATTGCAACAAATTTATAGTAAGAATAGGGTTACAGCAAGGATTTAGGCAGTAGGGCTTGTCTAGTCCTTCCCCCACCCCTGCAGTCTGAGCAGAAGCAGTGCCTGCAGCAGCCAGTGCAGCTCTGGCTTATTCACCTTCAGCTGGTGTCCCACTGCAAGGACTGGAAGGACAGGCAGTCTCTTGTCCTTCCTTTGTTAAAGCTACTGCCAGAAAGCTGCTCCTGCACCTCTCAGTTTCTACCTGCAGTCTTAGAAAAGTGTCATTTAAAGGAAACAGCTGCTTTCTTACCTTCTGCCTCATACTTGAGGGGAGAGGGGGATATTCACTGTGCTGTTCTTCTACTTTAAAAAAAATATGTTTCCCTTGTCTCTCCACATGTCAAAATTGGACTTTTTATCCAACTGTACATAGAAACGTAATATTTCTGTTTGCAATTCCAATTTCACAGTTGAGCAGGATCTGCAGAGACAGAGAATTCTAATAAAATTGCAGAAACATTTAATGCAATGACTGGCAGATGGGGAAAGGGTTTGTGGCAGCTCCATTTTCCTGATTATGTTAACAAAACATGGCATGTGCTTTTCTAATGCATAGACAATGGTTTCATTTACAATTTAAATCTGATGACTGAAACACTCATTAGATGACTTTTTTGGAGAATGTGTTTACCACCTGAATGATCTAATAATACAGAAATAGTTATTTTTCTTCCCTCAAATTAACGTTCCAGATTTGAAGTTTAACAAACTTACATGGGGTAATTTCACAAATTGTCTAAGTGCAACAATACAATTTTGGTAAATTATTTATGCATACTTGATTCAGCAATTAGAAGACAGTAGCCTATTTTGAGCCACACTAGGAAGTCCTTTAAAGACAGATAGGTATTTCAGAGCACTAATGGGGTAGGGGGATAGTACTAATAGAAAAGATGAAGAATCTTTGCAAAGTCAACTACATAGGTTAATGTATAAAGTCTTCAAAATTCGTTCCAAACAGTTTATTTATATGAAGTTAGTTTGGAAGTCTGGACATTTGAATAAAATCTGCCTAGCTAGCTAACGCCTCTTATCAACCTAGTATCACAGGTCCTGGTTCAAACGTTCCAAGTGTTTTCAATGCTTGAACTTAGTTGTCTTAAATCTGACCTGTCTGATGTGTCAGTGCTCATTTACACGTGTTGCCTGGTTTGCTGGAATCGGAAGTTGGCATGTATATCCTCTCCAGTTCTGTTACCCCCCAAAAAATCTTTCTTTTAGGACGGGATTCTGATTGTTAAGTAGGCAAAAGTATCAAAGGTCAGTGCCAGAGAAACTGGAGGAAGCACTGAAAGTCAGGCTGCACTGTCTAGGTCAGGAAAACGCAGACCTTGGAGAAAACATGTGTGTTGTTTTTCATTTGTTGTTTTTTTTTTTTTTATTTGATTTCTCCAGCTGAATCAAAGCTCATTTTTAATGCAGGTTTAGAAACCAAGTGAAAATTACTTCAGCTGATTTTAGCTGACCCCTGGTGAGCCTCAATCATTTAAGGTTACAGGGGAGTTATCATGTGATTTGCCATGTGATTTATTCCTATAAATTATCATCAGGTCTCCAGATGACTGAAAATGTGAAGATAGTCCTTGAGGCACAGTTTAATTGGTGGTGCTGAAAGTCTGTGTTACGATCCCTCTCATTTATAATCTCATCCTTTCTCCCTTTCATTCCCAAATAAAACCACTGCAGCTGTGGTGAGGCTAGCTAAAGTCTAGGAGCATTATCCTATATCTCTAATTAGTGGCCTTTTAATAATGGCACAGAGGAGGTAAGGGAAATTTGCCTTACTTTTATTCAATCTGGCCTCATCCTTGGACTTCAGTTTCCAGTGCTGCCAAGTCTTACACGAAAAGCATTTGAAACTATATGGATTGCAGTTACCAAGGAAATGCCCTACTGAAAATAGTTCCTGAAACACCGCAGACCACTAATGCCATCAAAATAAAAGCAGGAATCATCAGCAGTGATTCACAGAGCATCATCGCTCTCCAAGCTGGGGCTGTTTCACCGCACCCCTGCTCCCATGGTGTGTTAGCAGGGACATGCTGGAGTCACAGAGCGGTAGACATATCTTCTGATCCCGTCCTTAATCCTCCCGGCCTTTTTCTTTCCTGGTGTGATACTGTCAGGCAACTCTTTGTTTCTCTTCTGTAATCATGGTTCTGTTCCCTTTCCATGCCTGTCTCCCCTCATTATGGAGGAGTCCTCCTGCTGTCCTCCCAGCCACCCAAGTGCAGCTGACAGGGCTGGCTCCTGTGACACTTCGGTCCCTCTCTAGCACAGATGAAGTTGATGCACTCTCTGTCTTTCCTGACCTCTGCATGTTATGCAGAAAAGTAGCTATCTAAAGACTGCACCTTCTAATTCAACAAATCTGCTCCCTGTGGAGGAAATTTAGGGGTGTGTTGCAGCAATTTGTGCCAGCAGTTGAGGACATCAGCTAGCAGAGCTGGGATAAACTGGCAGCAAAATAGGCTTGAATGCTCTGAGGCAAAAAGCCAACCCTGACTGATGTGGAATCTGTATAACCAGTTTTATGCCTATGCCACCCCTCCCTGGGAGAGCTTTGGACAGTGTGAAAATTGGGAATTAGCATGGTTTGGGTGTTCATACTTGCCAACCACGCTCAAACGCCAGAAGCTGCACACACAGGCTGCCTAGAGTCAGAGGAACACGGTGTCCCCTCCTTCAAGGTCTGTGCTGAGCGCAAGCATGAGGGGAATTGCCTGTTGAGCTGTGAAGTCCTGTCACTGCACTGATTTGAGTACATTTTTCCACTCTCATTAATCACACGAAGACATAGGAGGAAAGTCAGCTGTGACCTAAGTGGCATCATGCATCCACAGAAAAAAAGGCACAGAGAAATCTAGGCTCTTGCATTACTTGTACTGAATTCAGAGAGATTTATGTCAGTGGGTTTTCTGTGAATGGGGGGAATATATGCCTACGAGCAGTCAGAAGAAAGCCAGGAGATCTTCAGGCTTGGGAACCAAGCGATTCTGAGAGAAAGCACTGATGAAGGAGGGATGTGATACCAAGGATGCTATTTCTAGAGTCACTTTCCAGAGTAGGAAAAAATGACATTTAAAACCGAAAAAAATGACTTTAAACTGTCATCCAAAGTTGTAGCTCTGAAGGATTCTTTTAAATAGTGTTTCAGAGAAGATTGCAGTTTTCCACTGCGTACTACAAAACAGTGAGATAAATACCAGCAGCACAGCAACTCTGTGGGTAGATGTTGCAGCTCACAGATAGCATGGGATATCTGATCCTGTTTATTTTTCTGAAAGAGGGAAGTTTTATAATATCCCTCAGTATAAAAGAAGTAGGATGCATCTATGCTAAACATAAAGAGCATTTTTATCAAGGATAAGTTTGTAACTTTATTTATCTTTCAAATTGATGAGAACAGGTTGCAGTGTGTGACATAAAATTATATAGGGATACCATGCAGGAGCGAAATTACATAATACATTACATAATCTTAAAAATATTGCAATCTAATTTTCTAGAACTTCCAGACAGAAAAACCCCAAGACAAATAAAAAATGACTGAAGTACTTTCTGCCACAAACTTTTATTTCCACTCTTTGTGTGAGCTGATTTTTTTTTCTGTTTGGTCTTTTGGGTTTGTTTTTTGATTGGTTGGGTGTTTGGGGGGTTCACGTTCATAGCGTTAACAGGACTAGAAATATTGCTAGACTTTGGTTTTATGAAATTTTCATTGTTGGCAGGCTGGCAGTTTAGATATCTCTGAGCTATTCTTAAATTGAAGAGCTAGACGTTTTGAACTCACTGTATCATCATGCATGAAGTGGTACAACCACCTCCTGTTTCCAAAGACAGTCGTATTTTAAGCTATGGACTGCCCACCCTTTCCAAGGTAAGGATGAAGTAAGGATACTCTCTCTTGATTTTCATTCTTCTTAGGAGTCTACCTTCTTCCTAGACAATCTGTGCTTCTTATTGGCCCTGCCTGTAGGATGTGATTAGCAAGGCTTCTGACCATACCTATCTAGATGTAGCACTTCTGTAGCATTTACCCTGAGGCAGTGTCTAAAGATGAGTTTTCTCCATCTCAGAAATATTTTATGGGTTTTCTTAAGGGAGGGGGAACATGATTTTGAAATCTATTGTTCTCATCTTATGCAAAGTTCACCCTGACAGTCGGCTGGTAAGGATCAAAGATTCATATGGCACGTTGAAAGGTCAAAGCGTGTATTAAATTGTGCACTGAAAAATCAAAGCTTTGTAATTTACAGGCAATAGCTCAGAAATTCATACTTGAGGAGCAGGGTCAAAAGAAAGCTCTTATCCTTCTTAATTCAGTTGGCAGCACAGTTCCCTTCTGTGTCATAGCAGTGCCTCCTGCTGCCACTGCCATGCAGGTCTGTTGATGCTTCTCCTAAAAATTTCAGGGCATGTAAGTCTCTGTGCTCTCAGTCTGCCTCCTGCTATGGCACACCTGTTTCAGGACTTAAGAAAAATGCACTTTTGGAAATATTTGACAGCAGGTTTTCTGTATCTCAATATCCTTTCGGCAATATGGATGAAATACTGTCCTTTACATGATGTTTGTGAAGACTGTGTTTGCAAATAAACTGTTGCATTTTTTGAGATCTCTTTGTGAAGGATCCCAATGATACATTTACTTTATCCATGTATACAATAAGTATATTACAAACAATAGCAATTCTAATTTTAAAAACTCATTTCTAAGTAATACCGATTTGCTTCAAAAATCAGCCTCCAATAGTTTTATCTCACTTAGTGCAGCCTCGCTGATGCAGAAGAGTTACATTGTTTTGGTTACAACCTGGGCATGGGTATGGATTTAGTTAAATTGCTCCATATCTCATGTGAATAGGTTTGGTTTATAACTGATTTATATGGCATTATCTCTGTTCGGTTACTGAATTAACTGGATCTGTAAAGGATTTGTATTACTTTTAACTACATCAATTTAAAAAATAACCTGAATTAAACTGGTGCAACATGCTTAGGTAGACAAGGCCTGAGAAGAGGAAAATGAACTTTTCTTTTACCCTTCTTGGAGCTTTGGTCTTACCTCACTTTCATATACTCTCCTCTCCATGAAGGATGATTTCAGAAAGTTCATGGAGCCATAGGGTAAAAGAGACCAGAATCAGTCTATTTTCTAGACAATCTCTCCCTTACTATTGTTTTTAGTGCTAAATGTAGCCCTTATTAATGCAAAGGTTTAGGGGTGGCCTGGTTAGGGACACACTGGGGAAGTGGTCATGTGTTGTGTTTCTTAGTCACCCTCAGCACAAGGCCTTTCCCTTGCACCCCTGCTCCCTAGCCCTGTCCCTGGTTACTCAGGGCATTCTTTTGTGTCATTGCAGTTGCCTTTCTGGCCTGTCACAACATGGGGATATCTGTAAGCTCTTGATACCGCTGGCAGAGTATAGATTATTGGAGGCAAACCAGGGGAAAGCGGTAAAAACAAACAGAGAACTGGAAAAAATAATATATGAGCAAAGACTGAACGAGCTGGAGTTATTTAGCCTGAGGAGGAGAAGACTGAGCAAGACCTACTAATAGTCTTCAGAGACAGAAATGTCTGTGCTCCAAAGGAAGACCCCATTCTCTCTTTTTCCTGATGGAAGGGATGATGTCCTAGGTCTAACCTGCAGCAAGAAATATTCTGGTTAGATGATCGGAAAAACCTCTTAATCCAAGAAAAGGAAAGTACCGGAGCAGATAGTCCAGGGACACTGCAGCTTCTCCTTCATTAGAAGTCTAAGAACATTGTCCTGTGTCAGGAGCATAGAAAATGATTCAACAGGGTGCTTTCTAAACCAATTTTTCTGTTATTCCTGTATGCTCAAGGCATTGCTTCTCTCCTGTTTATGCTTCCAATACACTGGGAAAATAGTTTTCTTCATTCCAAAATGACCAACCGTAACTCAGCTCCCGCAGCATTAAGCAGAAGCAAAATCTTGATTGGAAAAAAAAGAAATAAAAAAGAAAGAAATACAAATAGTCATTATTTGACAGGCATAGTGCTTGGGTTTGAAATGCACAGTAGTATTACCTAAAACTGAAGTTCCTTTAGCTAGGAGGAAAGGTTGCAGAGTGCCTCCTGACTTCACAAATCAGGTTCTTCTCCTTATGTCTCTTGAAAGTCTGTTCTTAACACATCTCAGTTCAGTGAATCAAAGCTCTTCCATCCTACCCTGTTTTCTCCCACTCTGTGTGATACTGAACTCAAGCACAAGTCCAAAACAGTTTTGTAATCATGAAAGATTCACTATTCCTCCAAGTCTCATCCAGTACAGAGCACTTTTGCCTGTTGCCAAAGTGGGGTACTGTCTGTCACCACCCTCCTGCAGTGGGACAAAACCACCCACTTCCCATGCCTGCCAGCCTGGGTCAAGGCTGCACTCGGCACTGCCTCAGTTACATCAGAGCAGCTGTGGATTTCATAATAAAGGAAATAAACAGGAGGAAGTAGTCTTTCCTTCAAGTGGTATGAAGTAGTCTTCGACCTTTAATCCAGGTCTGGCATGTTGCTTGTAGGAAATATGTATCGCGTACTTCCTGGGAGACATCTGGTGTTAACCTGCTAGCTGACTTCATCTGCAACGTCATCCCTCCAGAAGGAGAAGACTGGGTGCCAGTTTCTCTAGAGGTCTGTCTGATTTACTGAAATGTATCTTTCCCTCTGAAGCACTACAGAGAAGTGATGGGGAAGAATCCATATGCCCACAGCTCCTCCTTGTTGTGTCCAGGGCAGGGTTTTTGTATCCCATCTCATCAACCGTGATTACCTGCTGGTGTAGTACAGGGATGCTTGTACTACTCTAAAGAGTGCTCTAAAGCTTATGTATATATATTGCAAGGTTTTACTGTGTCATCCAGGTCTGAATAATAAGATCATTTTTTTTATCTTTTTGAAATTTCCACAGTCCCTTAGGAGAAAAATGCTATGCCAGCATGCATACAGAGATATCCTGTGTTTGCAGGCTAGTTGTTGTAGAAAGTTCCATATAGAACACAATATTGGTTTTCTTTAGATTTACTGTACTGGTCATACTAAGTAGGAAGATACCAACAAGATACAATAAAACACAGAGAAGTTTCATGGACAACATGTGTTACCCCCTTCTGAAAAGGGAGGGGAGGGGAAGAGGGGAAGGAATTCCAGCTAGAGAATGAACAAAACATGAAACAGCAGCCCTCTAATCTCTGTAATATAAATTCCTCTACTGAAATATCTCAACTAATCAGGGGCATAAACAAAGAAAACAAAACTCTCTGAATAATTTAAAAATGCCTAAGTCTAGAGTATAAAGCAGCTATCAAGGCAAGTTACTCTGAAGCTGTCAGGTCTAAGAGTAATTCCTACACATCTTCACAGCAGCCTCCTAATCTCCGCAAGTTGTTTGTGAGAGCTGTGTAGAGGCAGTCTGTCACCGCAGCCAACTTGTACCTCCCTTCTGAAGTGAGGAGCTATTAACACTGACACAGAAAGCTGAAACCAGCATGGTATCTCAGGCCTAAGCTGCTCTGTCAGAAAGAAGAAATGCCCCCACAAATCTCTTTTTTTTCCAGCACTGTATTCCACAAGGTGTAACAAATTATTAGCAGGCAGTTTGATCTATATAGTCCAACAGCAGAGTATCTGTTCAGGCAGGCAGTGCTCAGTCACTGCTCAAAGTGGGTGCAGGGCACGGCAGTGAGTAAATCAGGAATCAGGGTCTTCTCCTCATGTGGTTGCTGAATCACCGTGTGTCTTTGAGCTTTGCTTTGTGAGCTTTGCCCTTGGTTCTTCCTTTGATCTCTCTGCAAATAGGGGCAAAGAGGTATTTGTAAGCAGAAAGTACTGACGGCTTGACATGCTTTCAGAGAATTTGAGAATGAGCAAAGGACTGCAAAGCCACCAGCTTGCACCTCACATGAAGTTTGTTGCATAGTAGCAGCCAGCTTCATTGAAGACACGGAAGCCTGAAGCATGATGGAATATTTCCAGCACATTTACCATCGCTGGCATGTGCAAACTCTGATGAGTGTAGTATGGTTAGGAAGTGTGGGGTGGAAAGAAATGGCATGCTCGCTCAGAGGGGTAATGGTAAATAACTTTTATTATTTCTGACATGAAGAACCTAATCTGCAAGCTAAGTTTGACAAACTCTTGACCCCAGATTCTGTTGCTAGTAGGTGAGGATACCATTTTGCTCCCCTTTGTTCCTCTTCTTCCAGATAAAAGAAAGCAGGGAGAGGCAGAGAAAGCAATTATGCCCTGCTGGTGTCTATACTGTTTCACTCAGCATTCAGCACGCATAAACCAGAAAACATGTGTGAATCCTCCTGATCTGTGCTCATATGTTGTAACTAAACCATACTGCTTTTTCCCCCTTAAGAAATAAACCACTGATCTTTTGCATTGCTGGGAATAGTGACATTTTCCTTTGTATTTTGCGGAGCAAGAGAAATCTTTCAGACTTTAAGGGCAGAGCATCCAATTGGTAGCGCTGAGGTGTGCATTTATACTTACTGTTCAAGTTCTTGTATATTCAAACTTCAAGGCACTTCACTGGTTATGACAGGAAAAACTATTAGTAGTTTTAAGCACAACAGTATCATTTTAAATTTAATGTTCTACACACTTATCCTCACACTGCTCATTGAGATTAATATACCTTTTATTGAGTGTTAAATTCTGAAACAAATCATTGTCTACTGAGGATTTCACAGTTGACACTAACCAACTTAGAATCATAGAATCATAGAATAGATGGGGTTGGAAGGGACCTTTAAAGGTTATCTAGTCCAACCTCCCCTGCAATGAGCAGGGACAACTCAACCACACTGATGAACAGTAAGAGAGCACAACCAGGAAAATCACCTTCTCTATCAGCTGTAGAGGGCCCATGGGACAAACAGATAGTTTTGACTGAATTAGGCAGAAGACAGTAGTGAATGCAAAGACTAATCAATTTATTATAATATTAAGTTTACATGGTTCCCATATTTGCCCCATTCCTGTAGGGAGAGTGTGCTTTGAGTGAAACACTATGAGACTAGTAGTCTCCTGTGCTATTTTGGTGTCACAGCAGAGGCAAAGTACGGCATGGATGCTCAAGTTTGAATCCCCACCTCATCCCTCCTCAGCTAGATTTGAAACCCACTGAAGTGAAAGAAAAGCCTGCATGCTGCTACCTGTACCCTGCCCACCTGCTTTATACCACTGAGCTTGTCCAGACACCATATCATTCCCAGATAAAGCTCATTTGCAAATACATTGCAAATTTTTTTCAGAACAAATAGAGGGAGGCATGGCTCCAAAAACTGTGTGGTAATACCAAAAATGTTTTCCATTAACAGATAGAAATAATAGAGCAGAGGATGGAAGGGATTTGTGTATGCAGTAGTCATTTAGAAAGTCATTTCAGGGTGCATTCTCCTCAGTGATCTCAGCTTAAATAAGCTCAGGAGCCAAAGGATTTAGCTCAGAGGTGCAGTTAACAAGCATTCCTCAAGATATTGCGCCAGACTGCAGTGCCTGCCAATTAACTATTATCAATTGAGAAAAGGAAATAAGTTTCTATTTTGTCTAGTGAATTAAATGAGGGGATGAAGCAACCATTTTTATTGCTGTAGTTATATGAATAATATCAACATAAGCCAGTCAAAGTGAAGAAAATTATCTCTCCATTTTCAATCACCAACTGTACGATGTCCCTGGTTTTTAACATATGACTCAATCCTGTTTCACTATTGCAAACATGAACTAGATACCAATTGATTTTAAAAATTAATGTGCTACAATTCAGCAATAGCTGCAGGGCAGTGAATCAAAACTACTCACATGCTTGTGACTCTCTGTCTCTATAGTGGCTGAATCCCTACAAAGAGGATATCAGTTCTAATAATGCACAGCTGATCCAGTTTTTGTGCAGTTATCTCTGTCTGTGCATTCCAAAGTTGTCCTCTGAATTCACATGGTGGACAAAGACTGCAGTTTAGCAGCGTGATATTTTGCCTGGTTTGGTGAACTGACATATGAGATCTAAGCATGTAACCAGAGAGTATTAAAGCTGTAGATGAGGGCAGGAGGATCCTCAAGTCTCCACAAAGCAGACCACCATCTTTTGGGACAGGAAAAAAAAACAACTCGAAACATACATTTTTGCTCTAATAAGGCAGAAAACTTTGTGTTCCTCACACCAGAAAAGGCTTTCAGAACAATAACAGTAGACCTTAAATTATAGGCTTTTTCCTGCTTCTCAGCACAGCATGTCCATGTGCAATTTCTCCTCAGCAGCCCTGTGTCACTTCCTTTAAAATAACAGTCTGGAGCTGTTCTGTGAAATTGTTCAACCTTTCAGAAATGTGAAGGTACAGACTGCTGCTTCTCCCTTCTCCTGTGTGAACCTGCCTCACTCTGCCTCTCCCCATCTCAGCAAGCACTGTAGGACCGAGTCTCCAGCAATTTCACTGGGAACTGGCCTTAAGTTATTTGCATGCAGCATGAAATAAATTGGATGGGGAAGACTTTATAGCTGAATTTTCTTTTTCTTTTCCAAAGGAACCTGAAAGAATAGCTAGTGAGTTTCTTTCAATGGACAAAATTCAGTTCTGAATCCACCAGAGTTACTCCCCTTGTGACAGGACTGAATTTAGCACAAAACATACTTGCTTCTTACTTTGCATTCAATCAGATGTATTATGACTTAACACTTGCATATAAAAATGAATTATACCTGTTTGACTTTTTGTTAATTCACATACTCCACACAAGTATAATGAAAAGAAACCTTTCATCCATTTCTGTGCTGTGTGTGGCTCTTTAGCTCCACTGTCTGGTAGTGATTTAAAATTTTATAAAGAAACATAAAATCATTTATCTTCTAATCTAAGTAAGATGTCACTGTTATGCTCCACAAGACAGGGGATATTTCAGGTTCCTGGGTGGTATAGCTGGCTGTCAGATATAGTAGATGAAAAAAGCATATTGATGTTAAATGCTTGTTTGCTCTTGAATTAAGCATGTTTAGTATTTTACTGGTTATATTAATTAGAAATTGTCTCAAGTTTTAGAACTCAGATCTATTACTCCCAGGGTTCTTGTGTATTATGAGTCAAAATCTTGGATTGCTCCATTTAGGGACAGGAACATCCTGAAACTTAAGAACAGATGTGATGCCCTTTAAGTATTTCCATGGCCTGCCTTTTCTTCTTCAGAGAATTATCACGAGCCCCTAAATAAACAGTTTGCAATAAATGATTGCATCTATTCTGTTCCCTTTTCCATCCTCCTGTTGTTAAACTCCTTTTGATAAAGCTGTGATGTTTTTGAAGTGCTTGCCCTAAGCAAGTGCCAATCTGTGTGCTGGGAGCGGGGAAGAGGGCCAGGCAGCAGAGGAAAGAAAGGTTTTAACTTTCTTCTATAGAGACAGTACTCAAGATATCGTGATAAGGACCCTGCTACACACAGTTAGTCGGGCGGGTAGACAGAAATTGGCTGAGTAAGCGCACAGCCAGGTGTCCCGAGAAACAGATTTTCTTTCAAACCAGCACTGATGACTTTCAAAGCAGTACTAGGCAGCTGCACAGTCGTTACCATAGAAAAGACTAAGTACATTCAAAGCCAAAGCCTGCCCTGTTGACTTTCTTCTATCAGAGGACCTTATGAAAAGGCATAGTCTGAGCTTGAGTCACATGCCCTCAGTACAACACAAAAAATATCATCTGCTTTCTCGCAGCACTTGCCAGTGTTGCCTTCAGGATCTGCAGAGGGGACCTGGGCTTCTCGAACCAAGCCTTCAGTTCATCTGAAATGTGAGGAATGTAGAGTAACATTTTTTAAATGTTCTCTAAAAAGAAAATAAAAGGCAAAAATACAACACAGCACGTTATTTCACCCCTTGTACCTTTGTCAACCCCCTAGTCCCATACCAGTCTTCCCATCTCATGATCTTTTGTTACCCTAAGTCTAAATACATTGGAAGGCTTCAGTTGGATGACGCAAGCATGTCTTCCTATACCTGTTTACCATTTTTGCTATAGTTCAATAAAAAGAGAAGCGTCATACTCTGACAAAACTAGAGGAACTAAACTAAATATGACAGAGAGGCCATCTATGAATTAAAATAATTGGAAGTAATGCCTCTTGTATTTTCATAGGCAGTCTTCCTGGACTTAGATGTAGTAAGGTAAATACAAGGATTTTTTAAATTGTGGGCCAAAAGACTCAACAGAAGCAGTTTTCAAAACCAGTCTTCTCTAATAAGAGAACTTACGTGGGGATAATAGTTCTTTTATTTCTTAACAGAATAGTCTATTCTTAGATAAGCAGCCACATATTTATAAATAAGCATTTCAGTCTGACATGTTGTACCTATAGGGCTGATTATTCACACACCATTTTATTACATTTTTCACAAAATGTTTCCATTGTTCAGTGCATAACTGCAGGTTTGCTATAATCTGTAAAATAGCTCCTTCCCCTTCACATTTGACAATTAGTTTAACTATGAGCTCTCTGTGCAACGTGTCACCTCTTATTAGTGCATTTCTTGAATGTTCTGGTCTCCAGTTCTCAGACCCCCCTACCATCAACCACCTTTCTCTCTTTTGAAGGCCCACAGCTGCATATTGATAAGAAACAGGTTTGATTTTTCAGGGAGTGACATCAGACGCAGCCCACAGGTTCTGGTCCTCCATGCTGCTGCTTTTCTGCACTTCTACTGAGACCCGGAGTGGCCGCTGCTCCTCCAGCTGCTTGGGCTGTCTCTACATGCCCATGTCCCATGCTTGCCTGGAAGGCACTGCCATGTCCCCAGCATCAGGCTGCATTTCCATCCACCACCTTGCACCTCCTGCCAGGCAGGATACACATGAAATGCCTGTTGCTCCTATCTCTCCCACTTCTCTTCCAGACTTTAGTCCTTCTCTTTCAACTCTAAAGCCCAAAGAGAAGCGCTATGCAAACACCATGCCAAATGTTCATGAATATATTTCTGTGATAGCTCAGGAGCCTTACCCATACATCATTTCCAAACAAAAGCACGAACAAGCTAGGGAACCTGAAAAGACTTATCTACGCACTTAAAAATAACCCAGTTGAGTACAGGGTTTACAGGTCATTTTTCTGGGCTAACTTCTTAGCTCTGCCTGAAGTCAGGACTTCAAGGGTTAAGCTGGGGATGCATTTCAGCCTTGTAGCTCTGTTCTGTTCATGGGTCATATTAAAATTTCAGCACTGAGATACTGCTCACTTATTACAACTGATCTTAAACAGTCTAGTGACGCTCAGTTTTAAAGCGAGCTTTTCAGTTCACCTACAAAATGTGTATTTTTTCCTGACAGATGGATAATAAGCACATGGAAAAAATAGCTTTTATAACTGACTGGTTGGACTTGAAAGTGTATGTTTTGTGTGCATAAAAATGTATACAGGCCAGCAGTGTCAAAGGCTTAAAAGGAAAGATCATTATAGCTTCTGCTAAATGCAGCTATGCTGCTAAATTGCCTGTGATCGTAGGGAACAAAACCTTGCAAGAATGATCTATGGTTTCCCAGTCTGTTGTAAAAGTCAGGTTCCTTTGAACACAGTCTTCTTTCCATGTAGCATTCCCATCTCCATTACTTGACATGCATATTAAAGCACTTTTTCAAACAGCTTTGTTGCCACACAAAGGACAACTCTGGAATCCGTGTAAAATATTTACAAGAAAAATGAAAGACAAACTAAAAGGAAATGCAAAGCAGAAAATATTCTAGTCATGCAGGCCATGTAAAGCAGCACCAGACTCCTGGAAATTAAGATTTATTATATAAGCCAGTCTTGAGACATTCTAGCTATGTTGTGTTGAGAGTTGCTAGGCTGAACTACTGTGTGGAAGATATGGTCTGCTACCTGACTACAGTCTGAGCTTTCCTTTCACACCTTTCTAAGGCAACTTTATTTGAAATAGGACAAGAAGCCTTCCACCCTTCTGTGATCAAATCATATCTATGGAGGATTTTACCATCTGATGGTTGCTTGATGGTTCCCTAATTGTTGCTTTGCAGCAGGAACCAGGGGGCGTTGGCCCATTACATCAGGAGGCAAACGTCCACTACTCCAAAGATACTTCGACAATCGGTCAGTCTTAGGAAAGACACTGAAATTGTTATGAGGACAGAAATTAATTCCTCTTTCATCCTGTAGGCTGTCAAGGTTAATGTTAAGCCAATACCATGTAACACCAGGTCTAACTTTTGTTGTCAGACGACTCCCTCAGTTCTGTGGCACCCAGCCATAATTTTTATCCTGCCATTTAATAATCAGGTTATGCCTTCTTCTAAGCATGAAGGCAGCCTCTGCTCAGATGTCACCAACCTCAGCACAATTGCCTGTTACCAGCTAAGCGTGAGCTTTACCTGTTGTGAGCTCCTGGAGTCCGTCACTTTCCAAGCTTGCAGATGTCTCCTAAACTTTTATCCATTTCTCCTACCCTCAAATGAGACTTGAAGTACATTCACTTAGCACCAACCATGGTTATGTGGTCCCGAAAACTGCTTTTCTCCTGACAGCCAAATTAGTATCATCAAGTTACTGTTTGTTCAATAGACTATTGTTTTAGAACATCGGTGTCCATTGAAAACAAACATTAAAAAACTAAGCGTCTATGCATATCTATCCAGCTTCCATTTGGGTGTCATGTCTAAGCATCGTAGAGGCAAAATCAGTGTCTCGGGTCATTGATGACATAATCTGTTCCCTTGATTTACAAATCAAGATATTAAAAATATAGCTCCATGATATGCTAGCTTTTGCGAAAAAAATCATTCAGGTGTTTAAAACAATCTTTTGCTGGCCAACTTTTTTTTTAGCTTAGAACATTTTAGTGATCAGGTTTATGGAGTACCCCAAAATAACAGTTTTACCATTATAATGAGGGGAGGGAAAGCAACACATTGCTGCCACAGGGCAAGGGTGACTGGATAAGGGCAGAAAAGACTGAAACCAGCTTTGTCATGGTAAGAAACACCTGGTTTGAACCAGATGTACAAATCAGGGTTACTGATTTTCCATCTTGTTCTGGGAGTTGTTATTCAAAGCCCGTCAAAACCAAATGCTATTACAAGTTTATTTGATGGACTGGAAAGTAGATGGATGCCAGTGACAGGAGCATGATGGATGAATTCGGGAAAAGAAAATGAAAGTAACAAAGTCCAATATATTGCTTGCTTCTTAGAATATAGATGCTTGTAGTTGTTTATATTCTACAAGATTCACAGGCAGCAAATATCCTTAACTATTTACATGATTTTTTGTATATTTTAAGCTTGAAGGCAAGTTGTGTATTAAAGAGTGACCTAAATATTAGATTCAGATAAGAATTTTTACAATATCCAAGGACTAACCTGCATTGGAAAGAATCCTACTTAGTTAAACGAGAGGCTGCTTCAGCTTTTTTAATCTGTACTTATGAGATTTTCTAAGTCACAAAGTTTTAAACAAAGCTAGAATCTGTTATTTCAGAATTCTAACATATCATATAAATGTAAATTACATCGCAATCAGATGAATGAATTCATCATAAACAGCATCTTTATGGAAAATGTTGAGGATGAACACTGCAGATAAAGGAAGAAAATCTCATTACACCATTGTGAGAGTGTGTGATTGTAATAGTTCTTGACATCAGCCAGCTATATATCTTCTGGAAAACCACAGGGGGAGTAAACATGGAGTCTTTCATCTGAAACAAATGGATACTTAAAACTCTTTCAAGAAGGACTCTGAAGATGTTTCCCAAAGATGCTGTTTGAGAAGCTGTGGAGAGGAGCCTGCAATGTTCTAGAAGCAGGAACCAGACAGGAGACATATTTGCATGTCATCACCTGTCTTCCTCTGGTGGTACCAGAGCCACTGGATGCAGACCTTCAGGCTCCTGCCTCCATTACAGTTGTGCTGCCAAGCAGTATCCTCTTTTCCTCTCCTCCTCACAGAGAGAGGAAGAACCAAAATGATACAGAAGAGAGATTGTACAGTTCCAAAACAGTGGGAGAGGTTTCATGCCCTGACCTTCATATACTGTTCATGGGATGGTCATGGCCAATGCTGTGCCCTAAGAAGGCAGAAGAGTCTTGCCCTATCCCAGGCCTGTTACAGGTGAGCCCACCCTGCCTCAATGAATCACCTCACGAGGACAACAGGTCACCTGAGCACAAGGTGCATGAACTGTGCCTGAGTTTCCTCTCAGACCAAATCTTTCGTTCAAGAGAAGGAGAGAACATGCCAGGCACAAATCTTGCTGAAGTAAAAAAGCAAATCACGAAGAGACCAGCAGCCCTCCCAGTTTAACAGGAATGCACAAAATGGTGGCAATTCTAATTTTGAGGTATCTTCTCAGAAGAGCAATGGTTAGTGATGCTGGAGGAGACCAGTTTGATGTTTCATTTAATGTCAGAATCACTTTGAGTTTTGTTTTATTTTCAACTTCTTTCTTCTTTACAGATTTGTTGAGTTGCTACCACTTCTAGGAAAATAAATTGAGTTCTGGAAAGATTTGTATTCAATGAAACATGCTCAGAGATAAAACTCAAGACTACTGCAAGATCTGTGCTCCTATCTGGGTTATTCATAACACCTTCAGCTCTTATAAAAGACAAGATCTTGCACATCTAACATTTTCCTCAACATGTCTGTTTGTGTCCCAAAACCAAGAAGATAAGACCCCATTCTATTCTTCCTGTTTGCTCCTCACCTTGCAGCGATCCACCTATAAATGCTTCGAGTGGTTCAGGCTATCGGTATGTTAAAGAGTATGATTAGGAGATATGTATCACATAATGTCCACAGAATTTTCCTTGAATATCTCAGGATTTCCAGACCACAATATAATTCATCATATGTTGTGGAATATATAATAGTCATTATATGGTGTTTAAAAAGGAAAACTTTGCCCATTGTCTATCCAGCTGTTGAGTGGATAACTTATCTAGGCAATTCCAGCTCTTGTTTATTATCTGAGATTTCCCTCCATCAAGGACTCTCCTGCACATTTTTGTTTGGATTGGTAAAAAAAACCCAAAACACTTATAAAAAGCCACCAAAACAACTGTGCTAATGCATTTATAAACATCAAGTAGAAACAAAAATTGGCTATTATTATGTTGAACACCTGGAATGAAAACATTTCTCAGACTTCTGCCGAAAATGATTAGCTCCTAAATAAATCTTGCTGGGATGTATTTGAAGACACTATTTGCAATTCACATCTGATTTACTTTCTAATTAAACAGTGCTTACAGAAGTACTAATAATGAAATGCATGTAAAATCATCTAGTACAAATACCCAGAGTGATACATGTCTTCACATTTCCTACTTACATCCAGAGCATTTATGAAATCCTGAGCCTCCACCAGCTTTTCTCATATTGTATTCAATCAGGAGGTGGGGGGGTGGGAGGGTTGTGTGTGTGTGCTGGGCGGGGAGAGGGGTGTGAAACAACAACTTTGCTTTAAATGGACCTTGTGAAATTCTTTTAGTAAATATGATTCATTGCTTAAAATAGACAAAGTTCAGGAGTAAAATAAACTTTATTAGAAAAGTTTTCCTGGAAAACCATGCACTAAATTTCTAGTATAGAAAATACCTCTTTATATGTCATATACACCTGCCAGAAACCCCTTCTTCAAGCACTTGTCCAGAACTTATCCTGCTGATACTGCACACTACATCTGGATAAAAGTACAACATTCATTTTAGGAACAGAACCTCAGAAAGCTGAAAGATCTGACCTTGCCGGGATTTGGGATTTGAATGTGCTCTATAGCAGCTGTCTCATTCCCAGGGCCTTTGGACGCCAATTGGTGAAAGTTCAATAGATCTTCGTTAGTTTTTATACTAATCACAAAGCATATGTCTTAATTATTACAAAGGTTTATATATTAAGTTCCAATCTCTTTTCTGATTTGCACAGCATATATGAAATGAGTACACTGAACACAGAATGAGGCAGACACTTTAAAAGTGTTTGGACACATTGTTGGAATAAAATCTGTGAATTCTCTTTCATATGGTCTATGGACTACTTGTATAGGATTTATGAGCTACTTGAATAGCTTTTTTATGCTCACAAAAACGTTTATAGAAAGAAAGGATCATGGGTATACACATGAGCATGTTTATATCGCCTTCATGCAACTGGATGAAAATGTTTTGTGGGTTTGTAGAAAAAAACAGCCAACATCTGTGACTGACACTCTTGAGTAACCAAGAGACTAAACTATGTTCAAATAAACCACTGAATTTATTTCAAGGCATAGCAAAGCAGAAAGAAAGTCAGTTCAGAGCTGGAATGATATCCAAAACAGAATTCTAGCTGGATTCAGTTGTGTTCATATATAATATTCATAAAGCTGTGAAGGTAATCTAGGTAGTGAAGCCAAAACACTTATTTCAGGTAAGTACTCAGCCTGCTGTGACCCTTCAAGGCGCTTTGTTCATCCAGGCAGGTGAACAGCAGCAAAAGTATTTGACGGCTAGTCAGGTTCAAAATTGAAAATTCATTGAAAACTCAACTTATTTCATTGTGCTCCTTTACACTATATTCACTTATAATATTAACTGTATATTTTCAAGCACAACTATATTCCCCAAACCAGGTCAAGGACACTGCTGAGAGAACCTAGGATTTGGCAAATTCTGTTTGACCAGCACTGCAAATTTGAACAAATCAAAGTCTGTTCATGAATAATCTGTAAATACAGAAGGAGGCTAAATTTGTCAAACAAATTCTTAGTGCTACAGTGTTTGCCTGAAGCTACTCCCTCCTCAAAACGCCCTTTGGTCTCAGCTAGTGTTCTTTAGGTATTCACTACAGGAAAAAATCCATACTGGGAATAACTGAGGTGCTACAAATTTCAGAGAAAAGTTTACTCCAAGCTTCTGTGCATGTATACGTGGATTTGAGTCTGGTAAAATGTTGGTGCTTCTGCAGTCTATCGCCTTTATTTACACAATAGGAGCAGTTTAACTTGAACAAAGGAAAGCTTCTCTGAAACAGAAAGAGAAGCTCAGCCCCTGTGTCCCAGCAAGCCTAGGACTGTTTCATTCCATCGGATCCTCAGACCCAAAGAGTCAGTCACACAAGCCCAGTGGTCCTTTTCCATATTCTGATACGTGCTGGTATGTCCCACAGGTGTGTAAGTGTGAAGTGAAAGCCACCCATATTTCAAACTGGCTTCTCCTTGTACTGTCTTATGATGGAAAGCAAGTACCCACCAGCCTATTCCCACCTGTCAGCTGAGGCAGAGAAACAGAACTTGGGCATCCTCTGAGTTCATCCCCAAAGTATGTAAAACAAAGTCTATCACACTCAACATTCTTGTTTCTTTTTCTTCAGGGCAGGGAGTAGGAGAAATAATATTATATATATATATTATAATATATGTATTATATATATATTACAGCTATGGAGCTCTCCAATACAATAGAAGCTCCAGTTTTAAACTGGAAATGTATCGTTCTAACTTTGGCAATGAAAATAGAATCCATCTTTTCTTTTTCTTACTTTGCTTCTGTGAATTTGGGTAGGATGTGACTCTTATTTTGGGATTGTATCCTTGCCTTCTGTGATCCCTAGATAATGTCTTTAATTTGGGTATTAGACTGATCTAGTTAATTAATCATAGCATACTCTCAAGGTCTCACTAAACCTATCATGGACTTCTCATATGGTACTTGGTGTAGCTGCTCAACTGGCATTAAAAAGTCTTATCTTCTCTCCCCAGGGGCAGGTAATCTAGTCTCTAACTCTAGCAAAACTTGCAGCAACTACTGAAAAACTACACAGGATGTCGTAAGATCCACAAGCAAGCATTTCCCTACTAGTTTTCAGTTACTGATTGAGCCTTGTTTTCTATTTCTTTTTCTTTCTCAGTAACAAATGGTGACTGATGAAAGCTTTTCACTGCAAATCATAGTCATTTATCCTGTTTTCTGTAAAAACTGGGGTAGTGACAAATCCAGAAATGCTTTGCCTGAATCTGTTGTTTGGAAGAACTCCGGCTTGGCCCAACATATGTGTTTGATCACTGTAATATATTTCACCCAGTGCATGAAACTAAAAGCATTTAATGGAAGAAGTTTAGCCTAGTGGTTAAGCAGAAGACTAGACCCCTGCTGTCTCTGGTTTGGCTCTGCCACTGAGGTTTACATTTTCAAAGGTAGTTTACGGTTTTGGAGGGGTTCACTGTCTAAAACATCAAGGGTCCTTGTGTTTGGCAAGCAGAAAATAAAATGCACCGGCAATTAAAAAGCAAATTTTAAGGCTGCTCTAAGGCTTCTTCAAAGCATTGCCACCGATTTCAGCAATCTTTGGGTCAATTGCTCAGGCCTTTACTTCTGTGCCTATCAGTTGGTAGCAGGAGACAGATGAAATGAGTGCTCTGGACAGGCAGCACAGTTAAGTGGAGCTTCAGGTCAGAAAATTTATGTTCTGACCCTGCGTCTGCCACAGATGCGAGCATAGACAAATCATTACATCCCTCTCTATCTCAGTGGTAAAATGGGATACTTACCCACCTTTTAAAGCCTTGCACTTCATGCTCCACCAGCAGTAATCATTCTATGACTAGGAGGCTTAATTATTTGAAACACTTTGAGATGTAAGATGCTCTGAAAGTGTGAAGTGTTATCATTAATAATAATAATGAAAACGCAAAAAGAATAATTTCCAGTAAATTAACACAGAACCACAGATCCATTCCAATCTTGTGGGTTTTAAGCTTAGCATTTCTTCCCGAGGGCTACAGTAGGATCTTTCCCCCTTCATTCATTTCAGCCAACAGTTAGGTTCAGATTGCCTTTTAAATATTTAATAATTGCTTGGGACATTTTTTTATGGTAATTCCACATCATGCATCCCTGGGCTTCTAAATTCGGCGCCAGGTTTCAGAACAAACAAAGCCAGTTAATTCCTCTGTGTGTAGATCACAAGACCCTCACTTAGAGTTTTCTGAAGGTCAAGTGAAACATCCAAAGGAGTTTTTTTTCATTTTTCACACCCTTCTTTCCACCCACCATCAAATCAAGCAAAGCTTCTCTTAATCATTATCAGGGAGACAAAAAGTTATAGTGCGGAGCAATGGACCAGAATTTCACACTCCATTTGCACAATAACTCTGAGGGCTGCTAATGTGCTGTTTGCTTTTTAGCAGGCATCTCTGCAGCCATCACTGAAATGCATTTTGGCGCTGCTCCCAGGGCAACTTAACTATTTATGACAGCTTGTCTTGAAGTGCCTACATGAACATTAGGATGTCCACGGCAATCTGCAAATTGACCCATCCACATGGCATTTGAGATCAGATGGAAAGAGCTTTAATAATGTAATGAAGGTTAGGATAGATGTCATTTTTAATTTATCTTTTTTACTCATGCTCCGGTAGCAGCTCCAATTTTCCATCCCATCTTCTGGCCAGGATATGTCAAATTGTGAAATCCTCCCATATTAACAGATGCTAATGACCTGACTCAGACTTGGACTGTCTTTTATTACACATTCAGTCAGACAATAAATGGGAAATATAAACTCCCACCCTGCGTAAACCATTTTCCTCCAGAGAGCGAACCCGCTACACCAGACCCAGCTGTTTGCTTATTGTCCAAGATGAGTGATGGATGAGTAATTTAAAAGACAGGCATTCTTCATGACAGCTTATATTTCCACGCTGCTCCAAGGTTCAGAGGTGGATTTTATTCTTCAACCTTTATTTCAACTTTTTAGTCTCTCTCTTAGAAGCAAAGCTGCCTAATAAAACAACATTTTCAGACACACATAACAGGGAAGAACAAAAAAAAACTTCAGCTGAGATCCAACTTCAGCCCCCAGCAAGAGTGAGGAATTATGTCAGGGAGATTTGCTCTGGTGAGAAAGGTCAAGGATCGTAACTCTGTTGCTGATTTATTCACAGGGCAGCCGGAGTTAAGCTACCTCACCTCATTAGGCCACACTTTCTCTGTTTAAGAATTGATGTGCATCAGGAGCTGTGAGAGAGGCAATTTGTTACAGAAAGTTATAGTAGACAAAGATACAGAGAAAGAGTGAGTTACCTCTCATCTTTGCACCTTTGTTTCCCTTCACCTAGTTTGATTATAAATACTGTACGTAGCTATTTGTTTTAAATATATGGCTGTATAGTACATATTGCAATTTTCCCCATAACCCATCTCCTTAGGTGATAATTATCTTTCTCTCTCTTTCTCTCCCACAGAGCTAACAACATACTCACCTCTCTCTGTGCTAACATCTTCCCTTCCACGGATACCAGTCACCTTTTCGCTCCAACTCTCAAACTGATTAACATAATTAAATTACGTTAGAGTCACTGATCTCAGCTTGCACTCAGTTTGAAGTTTGTTGCTTCTGTTCTAACAAGCAGAGTGTTTTGAGTATCACAAACTCACTCATTTTTCTAACTACCAGTAGATTACAGCAAAAGACATTATCTCTCTAATTATAGTTTTCTTTATAATCATAAACCACAAACCTACACGTATAAGTCTGTACATATATTTTTTTTTTAAAGGGTCTATATAACACCCAGCAGTATGTGACGTCAGCTTCATTAAGACATCCAGTCAGAAAGCAAACTTCATGGTAACAAAAATGATTATTTAAAGAAATGCATTGGTTTTGCGCTTTGGAGAGAAACAATTTAATTTTATTTGCTGTGGAAAGTTTAATTTATTCCCAATTCTAAGTGCACCACGAAAGAGTAAGCAATAAACAGCCCTTCATGCTTGAAAAAAGGTGGCAGGAATTCGTGGTGGAAATCTGCAACTGAAGCAGGCCGAGGCAACAAGGGCCCCTTGCTGCCACTCTCCACTGGATGGAATCAGCTCTGGTCAGCACTCTACTGCGTTGCGCAACTAAAGATGCTCTTACACAACTGCTAAAAAAGAGTTCCTTTTTTTTTTTAACAGTAAAATTTCGGTCTCTTCAGCCTTGCCTTAGAATGGGCTAATAGCAACAACCATTACATCTTAATTTGACACAAATTTCTTGCATAAAGTTTCCCTGTGTAAAGTTTCACTGCATTTAATATCCTAGAAAAAGGCACACATGAATTACAGTACTGGTCTGGAGATCGTCCTGGAAAGATATTTTATTCTGCTTCATTTTTATTTGGTTTTGCTTACTTGTTTGTTTAAAGACAGATTAACAAAGAACAAGCAACAGGGTTAAGAAAGGGAAATTGTCATTGCGTTAATCTCAGACTTTCAACAAGAGGTAACATTTCCTGTGATTTAGTACAGTGGACAGAATTGTATCTTCTGAGAGAGATTATAGATTACAAAACATTCCTTCCTCGTGGCTGCAGACATTACTCAGTGCCAGCTTACTCAAGACAGCAGCAGAGATTCATTCCACAACTGTAATCATTCACAAAATAAAATGTTGTTTGTTGCTTTTTTTTCCCAAGGACCTGATCTAGTGTCAGTAGACTCAGTAGTAAAGCTGTCATTGAATCAGGAGTGGTGTCTGAAGCAATGACTATGAAGAATCCATCCCATTCCCGTCCTTCCTTAACCGAAGAATGTGAGATCAATTGTGTCTGAGCACCATTCTTGAGCTTAACCCGAGTGTGAGTTGCATCAGTTAGTCAATTTGCTTTGGTTGCTTTCAGTCCATTTTAAAGGGAAGTGTTACCTGAGAGTCTTTGGAGTTTTTATGTTGTTTTTTACTACTGAATCCTTGCCACCTCAGAGGAATCATTCCAGCAGGCTAACTGGGAGCTCACTGATAGAGTTTTTAGATAATGTTCAAAGTCACAAAGTGGATAAAGGTAGAAGTAGTAAGGAAGATGCTGTTTCTCACAAGTTTTAGTATCTGCAGCACCCTCGGGAGGAGTTCCAGAGTTTACACCTACAGCACGTGAAGAATCACTTCCATTGGAGAGTTTGGAGCCTGCCACTCACTAGGGCCTTTAGATACTCCTTAGACCATCTCTTGGAAGACACAGCCAACAACTGACCTGTGTTCCCCCTCTCTGTGACACTCATGGTTTTATAGACCTCTGTCACATTCCGTCTCAAGCCATACTTTTTCCAGGCTCGAAGAGTGCCAGGACTCACAGCCACTCCTCCTGTGAAAACAATTCCAGAACTTTTCTGAATCTTTTTCTATTCTATTGCATCCTTTTTGAGATGAGGTGAATATGGCTGCACACTGCGCAACTGTAGCATGGATTTCTATAGTGGCATAATGATGTTCTGTGTTTTGTTCTCTGTATCTTTCTTAAATGTCCCTAACAACTAAATCGCTTTTTCGACTGTAACTCAGCACTGAGCTAAAAACTTCCTGGAACTTCTTATTATGACTCAAACATCTCATTCTTGTGTGGTCACAATAAGTTCAAAGCCCATCATTTTGTGTAAATCAATATCAACCATATAAATAATTCATTGTTTTATGTGATGAAAGGAACTATATAAATGGGAAACTCTGTGATCTCTCTGAAGTGTACTCACAACTTCAGCTCCAACATGGTCCAACATGCTCTCATGTTTTGATCCGGTATTTGAAGGTCTTTCTCACAGGATGGAAGATATACAAGTGTGTAAATAAATAATAAATAAATACTTTAAAAATTCATTTTTGAGTTCATGTAACATTCATGGAGAAAAAGGGCTGGCAGTCCTGGGCGAAGATAAAGATTACTACTTATAGAATGGAAGCAGAGCAAGCCTTCCTTACACAGCCTGCCTCAACCTCAGTTAGGTTCCAGTCCTAATTTCTCATCTGTGGAAAAAGGACTTGTAAAGAATCTTCATAACATCTCCAAGACGCCAAGCTAAATCAAAGGTCTGCTAGTTGGTTGGGCAAACATTTAAAAAGGTGAAAAGAATATTGGCTTTTTTTTTTTTTTCATTCCTGTATGCAGATTTTCATTAGGAATCTATGGTTGTCAGCAAGCTCAAGTTCCTGTTATTGTCAGTGTGAAAGTAGAAAAATAAAATACTTCTGGAGCCAACTCCATTCCATCTGCTCATGTCATTGAAGTTGGGAGTAGCCAGCTGTAATGCTGACTTTCCTACCTCACAGCCTTTGTGAGTCCCCCTATACACATCCACAGCGTTTTGCTTATCTTTCCTCCATCCCTCTGTGCATATCCCCAAACACATATTATGCATTGGGCTTCCCTCACAGCTAGTTTGGAAGAAAAACACACTATTTGGGTGTGAACATTTCCTACAGCCAGCTGAGTGGCAGTCTCCATTCACAGCTGTCGAGTCCCCAAGGGAGTTCCCCAAGGGAAGCTGAGAGAGGCGTCCCAGCACTGAGTCCCTGCAGCTAAGCCCTTATCCAGCACTGCCCCCCTCGGAATGCAGTGATTCTTGAGAAAATAGGGCTGCCTGTTTCTACATACTGTTTTTAAGTTCCTTGCAAACCTGAAGGCGGCACTGAAGTTCGTAAAATTCTCTCTGAAGTTTATTTCAAGTCCAGGTAAACAAAATTACTTCATTGTGTGGGTGTGCAGTTACTGGGATCTGCAGAATTTCACAATTTAAAGTTTTTATAAAAGATAGATATATTTTCTGGTTTTTGAAATTGACAGTGTCACAATTTACATTCTGACCGGTAGGAACCTAATGAAATTCAACAAGGTCAAGTGTAGGGTCCTCCACCTAGGGAGGAATAACCCCATACGCTGGTACGGGTGAGGGGTTGACCGGCCGGAAAGCAGTTCTGCAGAGAGGGACCTGAGAGTGCTGGTGGGCAGGTTGATCATGAGCCAGCAATGTGCCCTTGTGGCCAGGAAGGCCAATAGTATCCTGGGGTGCATTAAAAAGAATGTGGCCAGCGGGTCAAGGGAGGTCATCCTTACCCTCTACTCTGCTCTGGTGAGGCCACATCTGGAGTACTGTGTCCAGTTCTGCACTCCCCAGTTCAAGAAAGACCAGAAACTACTAGAGTCCAGTGGAGGGCTATAAAGATGATCGAGGGAATGGAGCACCTCTCTTATGAGGAAAGGCTGAGAGACCTGTGTCTGTTTAACCTGGAGAAGGGAAGACTGAGACGGGATCTCATCAATACTTACAAATATCAAAAGGGTGGTTGTCAAGAGGATGGGGCCAGACTCTTTTCAAGAGGCAACGGGCACAAACTGGAATGCAAGAAATTCCATCCAAACATGAGGAAAAGCTTCTTTCCCTTGAGGGTGACAGAGCACTGGAACGGGCTTCCCAGAGAAGCTGTAGAGTCTCCTTCTCTGGAGATATTCAACACCCGCCTGCATGCATTCCTGTCCAACCTAGGTGAACCGGCTTTGATATGAGGTTTGGACTAGATGATCTCTGAAGGTCCCTCCTAACCCCTACCATTCTGTGAAGGCTACATATATATATATGGAACCGAATATACAAACAGCCATGAAAAATATGAGAGTATAAATGTTAAATTAACTCTTACAATCCCCAAATTCACAGTACACTTTTTTCAACAAATATTTCATAGAATCACAGAATCATAGAATGGTTTAGGTTGGAAGGGACCTTGAAGATCAACTAGTTCCAACCCTCCCTGCCACAGGCAGGGACACCTCCCACTAGACCAGGTTGCTCAAAGCCTCATCCAGCCTGGCCTTGAACACCTCCAGGGATGGAGCTTCCACAGCTTCTCTGGGCAATCTGTTATGGTGCCTTACCACCCTCACAGTGAAAAATTTATTCCTAATATCTAATCTAAACCTACCCTGTTCCAGTGTAAAGCCATTACCCCTCGTCCTATCACTAACTGCCCTTGTAAAAAGTCCCTCCGCAGCTCTCTTGTAGGCTCCCTTTAGGTACTGGAAGGCCACTATAAGGTCTCCCCAAAGCCTTCTCTTCTCCAGACTGAACAACCCCAACTCTCTCAGCCTGTCATTTCATTCTTCCTCAATTCATGGGGAAAAAAAAAAAAAAACTTTGCATTTTATAATCTAAAATCCAAAAGATGNCAAAAAAAAAAAAAAAAAAAAGACACCAAAATGTAAATGCTTTACTTAATTTAAACTATCAGAAACCATATTCTGTCAGCTGCTGACAAGCCTCTGCAGACACAGTGAGGGAAGGTGAGGAGGGATTAAGCACTGAAAGAAAGTGAGATGCCAAAAGAAACATACAACTTGTGTGGGGATCGGGGACTCTTTTCTCAGTAATGTGATCATAAATTTTATCCTAAATGTATATGGTGAGCAGAAAGTCAAGGATTTAATATTTCTGGCAGTAAGCCAGCAGCACGTTGGGAAGGTTTTATATGAACTCCCCACACACCACTCTGCTGGTGCACCTCAAATTGATCTACAGAGTCCCTTGCTACATCCATTCCGGCTCCCCCATGCACAGACCTATTGGCATATCTCAGAGGAGGCTTATACAACACCTCGCTACTCCAGCCCAAAAGGTCACCAGCAATTCTGCCATACGCACCATAATTCTGAGTTTCTTCTGAAACTCCCTGCAGCCTCTTTTGCTAAAGCACAGCTCCTTCATGCCAACTCCCAGTAACTTTTTTTACTTTTCATCCCTGTTTCTTTCACAGCAGCTAATCCTGTTCCTTTCTTGTCAAAGGAAGAACTTTGGAAACCACTCACCCAAGCTGAATTTGAATCAGCAGCCAGCTCTATATCCTGTTTAGAGTCACTTGAGCCATTCAGCCTGTGACGACTATTAATCTCACTCTACCTGGAATTTCCATGAATTCTCTAGCCAAGGCGTTAGTCATTGAAATGAATACTGAATGCATATTATATCTTGGAGTACTGAAATGCTAAAGGGATGAAGGCCATATAAGCAATTTGCAGATCTAAAGGGAATGCTAGCTAATGTGAGTATGAAAGCTGAATAGTATGATATGTTCTGTCAAAGCTGAGCTTGGAAGTTGCCTTGTTACTTTAGGGATGTATTCTGAATGTTTCCTTAACCACAGGAATATCATTTACATCAAAGTGCCAGATTCAGACTCTCAAAGAATGACAAAGGCCTTACCCTGCGGTTGGTTCCAATGACTTCAAGAGAGGCATAGATCATGGTTTGGGTTTCTGAACCATGGTGAATACTACTGTCTGCTCAGTGAAACACAAGATACAGCCTAAAAAGGATAGGAATTTCAAAGTGTAAATAATTTGCAGCCCATAACATGGTCCTCCCTGTACTGAGGACTGATGTTTTTCATTGGAACCTCACCAGACATCACCCGTTTAGGCACGGAGAGATGGGAGTAGATGTGCTTCCATCAGTGCTGATTTCTAGGTCACCCAGGTTAAGGTGCAGCCTAATTACATAGGGGATTGTCTTCCCAATGATAGCTGGGCCAGAGAAGCTTGGAGTCATCAAAGCCAGCTCCCTGCCTTAGGACATGGTTTCCAGCTGCGGGGTCACTGTGGTGGTTATGCTTATCAAAGCTAAACAGAGTTAGTCTAGGCAGAAATTACAGTATTTGAAGTAAAAGTCCTGCTGAGTGATGTTGTTTTGTTATAAGGAATGTTCAAACTTTTTATTTGGGAAGTGAAGGAAACATTTTCTGAGTTTGAGAATAACAATATAAGAAAATAGAAAAGGAGAAAAACTCTTGCCATGAGACTGTAAAGATTTTCCAAAAGAAAAGACATCAGTCATTTTTTTCCCAGTCCACATCCAAGTAAAGGTTTGTTTCAGTATTTTATCTTGGAAATAGCATATAATTAAATTATAAAACTATACACATTCTTTATAATGCTTTCATATGAAGTTTTAATAACAAGTCCATTCTTCCTGCCTTTCTTTGCCAGTAAAGCCTGTCTTTGGCCAATGCATGTCTTATTACTATGAAAAAAGCAATTAGCTAATTAGATGGGAGTGCTGATCTCAAGTGTCACTCAGAGGGGAATAGGAAACAAACTTCCTTCTTATGATCAAACAATCTAGTTTCCACAAAGGCTGAACACTAAAACTTTAGCCGGAGGTAGCTAGCCTCCACACGCTAGCAGTTTTTGCTACCTGGATTTCTATTTTCCAGTCATCTACTCTTCATTCAGCCTCTTTTGAAACCATTTCTTAATTCCATGGAGCACTGGTCCCAGAAACATGAATTTTGTTATTCATCCTCAGGAGATGGCTCATCTACTCCTTTATGAATCAAATGGTGGAAACAGATTCTGCATGAATCAAACAGGTTCTCAAAGCTTCTTATGATTATACAATAAAAATCCGATGTTTGCATTTGTGTATGCACATATATACCAGTGTATATAATGTATGTGTACCTGCAACCACAGGAAAGCAATGCCCTTTAACGAACAATATCAGAACAATGCAAGACTTTTGTCACCTTCCTTATTAGTTGGAGATTCTCCTTTAACTCAACGTTTAAATTGAATCTGTTCTTCCAGAGCTAGGTTCACACCGTCAGTGTCTACACAGTGCTTAGGTTGTGTTCACAAACTTAATACAATATATAATGATGTGCAAGCTTAAGATTATTTTGTTCACCATGGCAAAGCCACTACTGGAGGATGCCCCTGGGAATGCAAATGAAGGCTGGAAAGCCTCCTAGAAAAGGAAGCAAAGAAGAATACTGAAAACACCAAAGAAAGCTGAATAGACTCAACTGAATTACCTAAAGTGAAATTTTTGTGTGGTGCAAGTAGCCCCCCACAAATTGAGCACCGTATCGGTAATCAGCACACTTGTAGACCTTGCTGAAGTCCACTTTTTCTACCACACAGCTGGTTCTGTGTCAGAAGAAGAATGCCACCTACAGATTTTTAACATCTTTTCAGCCGTAAATGTTCTTTCTGGGTCTCCTCAGTCAAATACTGACTGACTGAGCTTGGTTATCTTACAAGATCTGATGAAGGTATGCTGCAAGACAGTACTGCTTAAGAAAAAATGTTCTTGATACTGTTACAAATGCTTCCAAGGTTGTGAGTTTTCCCAAAAGAGAAACTGTCTTTACAGTAACTATTGTAAAAAATCCTGACACGTTAAGGTTTTTATATTGTATCTTATTCCACAGTATCATTCAATCTCTTTAAAATTCCCCACTTGCCTGCCTGCAACCTATTTTGCAGCCAGCTCTCTGAAAGCACTGTCACTTTCTCTTCTGCCTTTCTCTTTAACGTTGCAAGTAATCCTTACTATGAAGGAGGTATGTGAAAATTAACCTATGTATACATCTTTCCGTGATACAATTGTCAGCAGGCACTACATTAATACACAAGATTTCTCATTTATGTAAAGCAAACACAGTGAGATCAAAGATCCATGCTCATTTCTCCTCACACACCATGCTAATTCAATCAACTGTCTTTTGTTAACTGTTATTCCATTAAAAAAAAAAAAAGCAATACTGAATTTGATAAAGTGGTGCGGTGTATGTCAAGTGTAGACTGGAAACAAACCTTTTGTAAGCTCCTTCCTAAGACTTGTGAAGTGCTATGCCATACCACCCCTAAAAACCAGCACCAATGAATCATACCAGTTCAGAAGGACCCTTACACAATGATGTAATTCTTCATCCCAGTGACATTATTGATTACCTTTAAGAAGACGCTTAGCAGGATAAATTACTTCTTGTTATCTGCAAACTAGACTTCTCATATTCTTGTGTCCCAAATAAATACTCTTAGATTTGTTGGTTATTTTATGATCAATATACATAGCTTCATAATAGCAGAAAATTAGTTCATCAATAGGAATTGACCAGTGCATAATCCCAAAATTGCAGTTATGCAGATTAAAAGCAGCTACATTGCGTATGTGTGCATGGGTGTGTGGGTAGGTGGGTGGGTAGGTGTGTATTGGTTTAAGCAGACTCCCTCCTGCATGTGCCTGATCGTGAAATTTTCCATTCCGGTGCAGACCAAAGCTAAAATTACTAAATCTGGTAGAACAGAGGAAATCAAAATCTGTTATGACACAGACAGAGGCTTTGAAACTACGTCATATTTTCTGGATCTCTACTACACTGAAAAAACAAACATATGACAATGGAATTCTCTTGGGAACTTTCTCCATTCTTTTAATGTCTGGGTTCCAAAAACACTGCCTTGGAAAGGATTATCCTTCGCACAGAGTGTATGTGTTGCTATGTGGAGTAGAGGGAGAGGAAGAGGAAAGAAGGAGAGAAGCAGTTTAAAGAAGAGGAGCTCGGTTTCCCAGAGAAGACTGTGAATATCACCTGTGAACCCCTCTGTGCACCACTGGCTTGGATAATTAACAGTGTGACTGCTTTAGAGTTTTACATGATAATGGCATGTGAATGACAGACAGAGAGCCAAGCCATCCCTAGAAAAGAACATTATTCAGGCTTTTCCTTTTCGTGAGCAATTCATTACATACACATTCCAATTAGCTATCAACTTTAAACTTTTGCACCCTGTTTTGAACAGAATGAACAATCCTTCTAACTGTATGAGAAAAAACAGAATCCCTTATTAAATGCAGGATAATATGAACATTGTGAACATTGTGGATGATTATCATGTCTTCCATAAACCAGAAAACAACCAGAAAAACAATTATTCGACTTAGTGGTTCAAGAACCACGAAAAGCAGGATTTAGATCTGAGTTCTTATTTCTAGTTTGTCTCAGTAATTTTATTCACTGAAGCCTATCACAATGGGTCAAGAAACCTTCTGGAAGAAAGGGGTTGAAATATGTCTGGACCTTTTTTGTTCTGCTTGAACACTCTGCACTGGCAGCCCAGGAACAGATGCCGAGTGTGACCAGGAAAAAAGGAAGCAGAAAAACTTTTAGAACATTTTCAACACTCATAATATATCAGGATGGAGTCCTGGTTGGGATTGCGTTGTAAATGAAAGTTTAAGATAGTTCAGCTTTAAACATTAGCAGGCTGGAAAAGAAAGTTCAGGTTGATGCAGGAATTCGTAGGAGTCTCATTTCAAAGGTTCAAGGGAGGCATCTCATTATGCCCAAATCAGTGTATTTCCAGATGAGATCTCTGAAGTAAAACATTCAAAGCACCTAAGGACTTTCTGAAAAATGTACCTCTTGTGACCTCAATTTCCAGTTCCCTCTAAATACAGGACTATAAGCTAGGAAATGCTTAAATTGAGGAGCAAAGTTAATTATCTGCCATTTTCTACCCTATTATTTACAACTATGTACATGAAATGTGCTGACATTTTTTTCAGCAAAAAAGAGTTTCACTAAATAAAGCCCCACACAGAGGCCATCCTCCCAACATGGAAACCATTCCAGTGCCAGCTTTGCAAAACCCAGAAGTTGGTAGTGTCTTCATTCTGACCAGTCATTCAAGACTCAGAATAATTTGTTTTTCTGAAGTTGTTCAATAATGGAACACCCATCGGCAGAGATACATCTGCTCAAATGGCTCACATCTGAGGTGAATGCCCTAACCACCCTCATCCTTGACTCAGTGTCTAATCAAATCTTTTCTAGAGTGTGAAATACCTCCAAAAGAAGGAATTATTTTTTTTTACCTTATTTGAGGACAGTCACCTAAGAAATTATATTCTTCTGTTCCCTCACTCTGTGTTGATGCAATTCGATCAACAAGCAAGTGAATTGTTTTTCTTTTCTCATTGATGCTGACCTGCCTGTTTTTTTCTGTAGTGAGCAAACCAAGAAGTCAATTATTTGCACAGCCTCATGTGAAGTTTTTCACACCAGGAATAGTGCTCCCATTTCACTGTCTTACTTGCCCTCACAGTTCTTCCTATTGGGAACCAGATTATGGCCTCATAAAACTGCAGGATGCTACTGAAACGGCTTAAATACAGTAACTATTAAAACAAGTCGCAGCACTAATTGAATTGCCTCTTCTAAGGGATTTTTCCATTAAGAAAGGTAAAAGGTACAGTCTCCTTCTTATAGCTGTGTCTGCCAATCTATACACAATGTGCTTTTAGCCAAATTCAGTAGTCCCTCTTTCTGTACTCATAACTGTTCATCTTGCTATTCATGTTTCTGGGCATGCATAAAAGTTTTTTATGAAGTGCTGAACAGTATCAGTATCTGTAGTTCTCACTCTCCAAAACTAGGAGTGAACAACATCTTTCTATTTGCCAAATATTATTCGCCTTACTGCAACGGGCAGCCACCAGCTGGAGCAACCCCTGTCAGACCAGACATTGTCACTCCAGCTTTTCCCAGAGCTGATTCGCGTGAGCCCTCAGGCACAACAGGACCAGCCAACCTGTGAGGGCACCTGATGCGTCCAGCCCTGGTCACCTGCTCCCAAACTGCCACTGAGTGCTCTCAGCCCAATGCTATGCAGTGCCCACAAGCCTGAACCAAATTGTGGCTCCTCTGGGTGGTTCTGAGTATGCCTGTCTTCTCTCCACTGCTCTTGAGAGCCCTCTCTGCAGCAGGAGAAGCCTGTGGAGGACCCCAGAAGCCATTAATCCTTGCCATTTAGGGGCAGAGGAGGTGGATTGCCAGGGTTATGTTCAGTCCTTTCTGCATATGTTAATCAAGCCCTGATCAAGTACTGAGAGCAACTGCATTAAACCACTGAGAACAATAATGAATTCCTAAAAATAACATTTCCTTTTGCATTGAGGGAAGAGACAAGGCAAAAACCAGCAGAATCGTGCAGTATCCCCAAAAGCTAAGTAAAATGCAGATTTCTGAAAAACAGGAAGGGAAAAGTTAAATGTCTGTACCACCTTGACTCAACCTTCTTCTTCCCATTCAGCAATTCATGCATACTTGCACAGGCTTGCACTCGGGCCTTGAACTTACAGAATAGCAGCAACTCCACCAGCCCTACACTCAAAAGCAGGAAAGAAATCACACCTGACAAATGCTAGAGCCCTTTCACCTCTTTTCTCTACCTTTCACATAGATGTATATGACGCCATCTAACATGAACCTCTCTCTTGCTCATCAGTAAAAGCCAGGGTAGCTGCAGCAGTAGTCCTTGCAGCAAGGAGATCTCTATGTCCCAGTATTGATACAGAACTGAAATCACAGTACATGCATTTTTTTTCCTTTGATCACAGAAGTGGCTATCAGCAAGACCTCACGCCCCCTCACGTCCAGAATTCCCCATAATAAAGCACAGCCTGCCCAGGAGGCTCCAGCTGCAGCAAGGAGTATGTCTACACCTGGTACAATGAACAGAGACCATTTCTGTTGGCTGTTACTGCCTGCTGCAAGGAAGCAAGTTAAAGCTCCTGGACATATACATTACAGCTGTGTTTCTGACATTCAGGGGATTGAGATAAAACACTGAACTCCTTTTTTTCCCGACTTTCAGAAATCTTACGAAATTCACTGTCCTGAATGGTCTCAGGATGCCATTGGGTCACCTTAGCCCTGTGTAAACAAGCAGTTTTGTCACCAAGGCCCTCAGCAAAATAACTCTCCTGCTGCTTTGAGCCCATAAAGCTTGCTTGTTCGCCTCATGACCGTTAGAAAAAGGAATCCCTTTTCCCTCTGCATGTCTCAGGTACAGATGCAGTCAGTGGCTGTGACTACAACTCACTATATGGGATTGTTTACCACATCAGTGGGTGCTAATACGCAGATGGGATTTAAAGCCCTCATAACCTGACTACTCATTTCCCATTAATCTGTGCTGGTATTTGAGATCATGTCTTCATCATTAGGGGTGATTTATGCAATGTTTTTAATTTGAAGGCTTATCATAGAAAGACTGACCAAACCAAATGCATGGTTCTGAGCTTTCTCTAAATGCACATTTTGCAGGTATTGACTTTAATTTATAGCAGAATTCTCTTCACTCTTGCTAAAAAACACTTAGATTGTGCACATCATGGGCCTCTAACTGTCTCATCTTATTACTGCCTTTTTTGTCCTTCACTCTTCTACTATTTGTTATTTATTTATTGCATCTTGCCAGATGCTAACAGGCAAACTTTTCAGAACAAAGACTGTGTCTTCTTGTGTGACTCTATGCAGCTTACTGCAATCAGAGCCTTCTGGTCCTGCTACAGTGTGGCCAGCAATCTGGAGTGTTTTCAGAAAGGGAGATCAGACGTCCGACATCCCTGGCTCCTGGCTGTGTGTCTTGGGATTGCAGATGCAGGCTTCCAGTTCAGTTCTGCATTCAGTTGCAACCGAAGTGGTTTTGGTCCACACCCAGAATGGTTTAAAATTTAGTTCCATAGCCATAAAACAGGTGAGCAGTGTTAACAAGAAAATAATATTTTAAAAAGGAAAAGCTCATGTGACAAATTTGTATGAGGCAAATCCCTCGTAAGGGATGTCTGTCTTTAGTCACACTGCTATTCTGAACCAATAATCAGAGATGTTCAATTTTCTTTAGTCCTGTGTGGGTTCAGCAAAGACTTCAGACTAACAGTTCAAGTTCATTCCATTTTCAGAAAAAATAACAGTATCAACTGTCTCAATCTTGAATTCAATGGGACTGCTTTTGGTGGTCTATCCACTGCACTACAGACTCACAAAACCTCTTTTGGATAATACAAACGTAAGAGAAAGATTTTGTGTGAAACTGTTTCTATTTCACAAAACTTTGTTTTGTTTTGGTTTTAGTCTCAAAAGCAGATGCACGTAGAGATGGCAATCACTGTTCTGACCAGTGAACTCACGCAGTCTGCCTCTGTCACTGCACGCACTTACAACTCTGCACCATGGAGGTCGCCTTTTTCCCTTAGGGAACTGGGAACACACATTGCTTAGAAAGCAATAGAGGGGAAGCTCCTACCCACAGTGCACTGAAGCATAACGAACGAAATCTCATTAGCCACATCTGTCTTCAGGACAGCTCCAATAGTAGGAGGAGGTTTCACACAATATCAGCCTTCTTCATCTGGGTATTGGAGTAAAATCAGCAGGACTATCTCTCCCCTAAGCAAATTCAGATGGCTCAGACAAAACAATTTCTTGTACATGTCCCCCTCTATCCCTGCCTGGCACCCCTACCCTGCAGACAGGGACAGAATTAATTTTCCATTCTCCATTCACAGCAAATAAAGAATACAATGTTCGCTCTGCATCATTTTCATCTTTCATCTTAATTATCACTGCGAAGACTACAGAAATCATTATCTTTATGATGATGAACGTCCAATTAGCATTTCCCATATAAATTTTAGATCATGAAGGAGGCTGTAATGGATAATGCAAATTCCTAATGGTCTTTTTTTTTCCTAGCTGAAAAATTGAGGTGCTTAACAAAATGAAATTTAATCTGAGCTATTTTGAAACAAGTCAAGAACTTTAATTACTTGACAGGGAGGAGGGGTGAAAGAAGACACTGAAACTAAATCTTAAAAACAGGTATGTTTTAAAAGACCTTGCTTTTCCAGCCCATTGCTCAAACTTTCTCCTCCAGACAGCTAAACACTTGTCCGGTTGTGCTCAATAAGTTTTAAACTATTGTGAAAGCTGGTAGAAGCAATTTCTTTCATTAGTTATACTATTTTGTAAATCGAAAAATTAATCCAAGTAAACATTCTGTTGTCTCTAATATAGCATTTTAATTGATTCCCATCCACAGTACTTATATTTAGAGTTAAATTGCCAATAATTACATCATTGCCATTGTAAGGCAGTAAAAGACACAACACATCCCTGGTGCTGGTCAAGGTGCAGAGGTTTGTGTAGAGATATGCCGTTTGGATTCATTCCAGATAGTTTTGGTTTGGGGGAAAACTAATTCAGCTGACAATTTTAGAAGGATCTCAAGTATTATTTGCACATAGGAGCTGCAATTACAAATGAGTCATGGGATACATATAGTCTAGTTTGTCATCTCTGATTATAAATAGTAACTGTTTCCTCACGCCAGGAAAAAAAAAACAGACCTTTGCCCATGTCTTTCTGTCTAAGTTTGTAGATAATTGTAGTAACACGAAGCACAACTATGGACCAAAAAAGAAGTAGGAACCAGCTGTCTAGTCCTTTTTGCCTTTTTCTCCCCTCTTTCCCTCTTTTTTTTTCCACAAAAATTGTACCCCTTCTTCTAGCCAATGTGACCTGCAAGTAGGTCTTCACGCTTTTCAGGAGTCTTACCCTATGGCATGAGTGGATACACGCACAGAAACACACACATACTCTCTCTCTCTCCCCCTTCCTCTTCTCCCCCCACTGTCCTATCCTTCACAAATAGTTTCCAGGATACGTTTTTCAGGTTCAATATCTTGTTGATGAGATATGCAAGCAAAGGTGCTGCATTGGATCTGTGAAATGCAGGGAAAGAATATGGCAGCCTTGGGATGATCTCCTTCAGAAAATGACACCATTTCAGTGAGGAGTCACAGTAAAATGTGCCCCTTGGAGGTAATGCCTTACAGCATAACCTTTCCATAGCAAAATGCTCTGTTAATTACCAAGCAAATTGTTTCTCTAGGAAGGTATTCTCTCCTGAGAAGAAGCTGTGTGGTTATATGTAATGTGACTTTCTTTAGTCTCTTCAAACTTTAATCTACTCAGGACATGAAACAGACCTCTAACTTGGACACTGCCTTTTAAGGTCCATTAAGTGATTGATTTTGAGTGACATTTGAGTGTTGTTTTGTTCCTGTATATAGTATGATACAGATCTAAGTTTAATTTTAGCATATGCGATAGATGCATGACATTGAATTGCAAGAACCTAATAAGCCCTGGCTACTGTAACTTCAGACTGTGTGTTTATTAGTCATATAAATGTCTAATCCATTTCTGAATCCTCCTTTAAGCTTCATGTCAATCATGTGCAATGGTACCAACAAATATTATTAATCTTAAAAAGCGTTTCTTCTCCTCTATTTGCATAATAATTCTCACTGGTTTCCATTTGGTTTTCTTCATGAGAAAAAAGCAGGAGGATTATCTGACCGGCTGTCTTCTGCTTTCATTATTTTATAAGATTCTTTTCCTTTTCTTTTCTGTAGGTGTTGAATATGCCACATGTCTCCTTAGTGAGGAGATCTTTGTGTTTCTAATTTTTTTTTAATAACCTTTTCCCTATGCTTTGTATATGCATTTGGGTGTTGAGAAGTAGAGTCCATCTTCTAGGAGATTATGATTACCTCCCTCTAGGGTCACATCTCCACTACACCATAATTACACAGCACAACTGCATCTTTCCTTCAGCTTATGTATTACTCACAGGAAGGAGATCTGTATTTTAGATGTACATTGACAGGTCTATAAAAGCCTGAACAGCACTTAGGCCAGAATCGTACATATGATATAGTTAACTGAGATCTACAGGAACTAATTGATTGATTGCACATCCTTAAAAATTAGCCATAGGGAATGCAAGCAAAAATAGTGAAGTTCTATGTATCATTTTCATTTCTTTTTAGACTGCTTTCTAAGGACACTGTGCAACTTTGCTCTACACTTTTTTGCCCACTATTCTATTTTAATAAAGTTGACAGAGAAGTAGAGTTATCAAAGATTTATGTTTTCCTAAGTTTCATGAAAATAATTAGTGAGGTAGCTTAAAGAAACCCTATTAGTGCCATTTGAGAGGGTAAAACCAGGCTCACTGAACACCAGGGAATGCATATAGGAAAGATATTATAAATGCCTTAAACACAGGAAGAGAGCCACACAGAAGAAAAACCTTGGCTGAGTAGTGAATTCCCTGGTGTTGACTTAAGAACTCATTCCAGTTGAAACTTTTTTCACATTTTTCACATTTCACATTTTTTCACGTTCATTACATTGTCACTTAACTCCAGTGTTAAATACAGGTTATAATCATACTTTGTCTTTAATCACTGAAATGAATTCGTTTTCTGAATAAGGCCTCTGTCTCTATGGTGAGACTTTATTAACATAAACCAGAAAAACATGCATAGGTGGGTATAACAGAAAGGACATATTTGAGATCTACAAACAAGAACGAATATATAACATCAGTTCAGGGTCTGCTTATCAAATAATGAAGGAAGAGGGCTTTGTAGCTCTATAACTCTAAATGATGTTCTCTTAAAAGCCCATCAGAATATATGAGAAGTTGGGACAGTTTTACTACCCTAACAGATAAATAACCATACAGTCAAAGTTCCTGATGGAAAGTGCAGAAGATTGATGAGTGGGCAGCTGCAGCACAGTAGCTGATTTTTCAAGCTAAACTCATTAAGAAACCTTAATAGTGATTGGCAAGTTCCTTCAAACATAAAGGCAAATAGGTGAACAGAAGTCTGCTTAAGAAGCTGTCATGTCGTTGATTAGGAGTGAAAGCCATATCTAATATATTTTCTAGTAAATCTGCTTGTTGAGTAAACAAATTTAGCTCTTTCACACAGAAAAAATAAGTATGCTCCCATGAAGCCAGGTGTTACCTGGAACATACCACATTCTCAGCCTAAGCAGCCCTAGGCACCACCTGTGTGTGAGACAATTTCAAAGTGCTTTGAGTCTACCAAAAAAAAACCAAAATGTATGGACTCTGCAGCCTAATGCTTAGAGCTAAGAATCCTTGGGTCTGTTTACATCTCTGTCCCCACTCTTCTTGCTTGACATTTTGCTGTTTAAGCTTGTCCCACTGTGGAAAACAGCCTTACTGATAAACACTTGCCTGTATTTTGATGGGAAGTTACAAGATTTAACCAGACCCTGTTTCTATGCAACTGAAGCTAATTCATTACCGACTTTAGTGGATGCAGGAACAGAACATTAAGTCTTTTCATCCAAAATACGTAAGTATACATAAGTATAAAGCAGACCAGAGTGAAAGCTGTTTTGCCAAGCACATGGGTTCAGCACCATATTCAGCATGCAGATGCTTGAAGGAAAATTTTCAATGGCTTTATAAGCCATTTGTTCATGTAAGCCATATTTTAATCATGGAAAATTGTTGGTCTACTGACAAATATTTTGCTGCTTTTTTCCCATCAGAATAATATTCTTAAAAATAACAAAATACCCTTTTCTCAGTAACACTTTGCACCTTCCCTGGGCAACTCTGTGCCATTCACACATTCATATTTGCATAAGAAGCAAAGAAAATTTGATAGTGGAGACAGGGAAGATAGTATAAACCTGGAAAATTAATGACAGGGAAAATGTAAGAAGTCTAGTTCTTAAAAACTGTGGGATAATTTTGAAATAAGATGGCTCTGAAGAAATACTCTTCCTAACCCCATCAGCTAGTGGTTGACTCATGTGTGTAAGCATTGTAGATAGCTTTCAATTTTTTCATTCAATTGAATGCATCCATGGATGTTCTTGTTATCCATATTTTAATTGTGCTAAATTGTTGGCCCACTGACAAACATTTTGCTGCTTTATTCCCATCGGAATAATAGAATCCAATGAGTTAGATTTATTTAACAGTTTTCTCTCTGATGGAGTGCCAATAGAATTTACACATTTTGGAAACTATGTTTGTAAAGGAATGCAACATGCTGACTGTTTAACAACGCTTAGCAATAACCTATAACAGAAAATGGTGTCTACTGTGTCAGTGTAGGAGGGCATGCACATTAGCAGATGGTAATTAGATCATCTTCCAGTAATTTGATAATTAAGATACAGTGTTTGATGAAAGGGACTTACACTACAGTTTGGAGGAAGAATTTCTGTCCTGTAAAAAGCACCATGAGCTCTTTAATGAATGCAAGCAGTCTGGTCTTTCATTATATATTTCATCTGAAAGCTCATACTTCTCACAGACCCCTCACTCGTCGCTTCCCCACATAAATCACATGTTTGTGAGGCACTGGATCAGCCCAGTTTTCTGAAATTCTTGCCAGATGTCATTTTACTTTGTCACTCAAGAACATAAACAATCTGGTGTAAGTCAAGCAGACTTTTTTTTCTTTCTGTTCTACAAAAATCATGTATTGCAGAAATATCCTTGTTTCACAAAATTACATCAATGAAAAGCTATTCCATTTAACATGAAAAAAATGTTCATTTTCTAAAATAGCTTCTAATAATATTATCAATTTTAAAAAAATCCGTTGCCTGTAACTTCGCCATCATGAGGCAGGTGGTGGAATCTCAAGCAGAATATTTTTGCATCTAGGAAATCCCTTTTTCTAAACCTGCAATTTTCTATAAGAAATATGAGACAAATTTTCATGCATAAAATCTAAAATATTTTTTGCATGTCAGCCTGAATCTGAATATTGTATCCTCACGTTCATGTTGTTTAAAATGATTTGGGAAGGATTCCTCTCTAACAGTCCAGAGCTAGAAATATATATGACCATGTTTCAGGAAATGTATCAATGTTTTGAGAAGAGTTCTGTAGTTGTCTCTAGTAAACTAGAGCAGGATACTGATGAATGAATATAATTTCAGTCACATGAGAGAAATGGAAAGCTACAGGGGCATTCTAAATTTTAGTTGCAGCTCAAGTTAACCATTTGTTAATAACTGTAATTTGTTCTCGTAATAACTCAATGCCCAGTTGCTACATATTATGTGGCAACCTTGGTATTATACTCCCCTCTGAAACAGGAAGCTCAAAATGTTGTGCAATAGCAAATAGATTATATTTCCTATCGCAGCCATTCAAATCAGTCAAGTCAATGGCTGGAACATGATATTTCAATATTAAGCGAACACCAATAAGACTACAGACAAGTCATCAACAGGATTAACAGGCTGGCAGACCTCACTGCAGAATGAAATATCATCCTGGCAACAAAGGCAGTGATCCATTGCTTCTTGCTTTGGACTGGCAGCTTTGGCGGCTCTTTCAGTGAATCCAGGAGTCAGTTTGATCCTTTCCCCATTAGACCTTTTGCCCATTAGACCTGTCTTAGCCCATATGAAAAATTTCTAATAACAGAGCTCAGCAACACTGGTAAATTGGTCAACTGTTAAGTGCTCGGTGGATTATGTTAGTTTTAAGACTTGTCCAGAGCTGTAAAATCACTTCCTAGAAAAAATTATAATTACAATAATAATGACAACAGTAATGATATCCACCTTTATATAGTTTTAATCTGTAGAAATCAGGGTACTTTACAGCAAAAAATAGTAGTTTGATAGCTGTTGGTTTGTATTTTGTGATAACCATCCCAATGTACCTGCTGAGACAGGCTTTTTTCTTAAAGGCAAAAAAAGTGAATATAAGATTCAAATATTTATTCCATAGATAATATACATAAATAATACCATTGCTGTGGTATAGGGAGAGATCAGAAAATATGAAACATGGAAAACTTAAAACACATTCGACCAAGCAGAATTTTCACTCAGAATATGATTGTTAAGTGAGGCTGGTTAAGCATGACCTAGTTTTATTCTTTTTTTATATTCAATCTGTTTTGCTTAGTTGATTTTTTGCCAAAGAGAAGAATCAGTGACGTGAAATCACATCAAGGAAAAATAGTTTTGTGGTTTTGCCAAATCCAGGAATTTCAAGATAGTTCATAAGGAAGTTTAATTTCACTACAAAGTCAAAGTAGTAAAATTCTGGAAGACAAATTGCTCATCTTCTTACCCCTCACATCTGTAACTGTGGGAAAACCCTTATTTTACTGGTCTATATCAGCTATGTTTCCTGGCTTTCAAATGCCTTCAAAAAGCACTGGAATTCCACTGAAATTCATCTAGAGTTTAGAAGTATATCCAAATTGAATCTTCTTCTTCTCTTTCTTCCGTCTTCTTTTCTATCTTCACTAACCACCATGTAAAATACTCAGTTCAACCATAATCCAAATCAATAAACAATTAATGAACTTTTAGATATGTATACACTTCTCATAAAGCCCTGATTGTAAATGGAAACTGGAATTTCTGCCCTAGCAAACCTTATGTTACCACTGGGTAAATAGTTATCACATGCATTAAAATCTGGTATCAGGCACAAAGGCTTGGCCATTCCCATTAATATGACTACTTCTCAAGGATTCTAGGAAAATCTTGAAAACTTGCCATCCTGAACAGTATCCAGAAGGGTACAAACTGCAGAAAATTTATTGCAACCTGTAAAGAAAAACTCGCCCTGCATATGATTAGCAGAGTTCTCAAAATTGTTTTCCTTAGGTGAGCAGTAAGAAAGACAGGTTTCTCTTTCTCTCATTACTGTCAGCTTCAGTGCTGATAAATCACAGACCTTCAGTGTGTTACTGCCATGGAAACGTATAACTAATAGTATACAACTTATCTTTCTTAACATATTACAGTGTTTGCAACGTCCTTGTTCAGTTCAGGAAGTTTAAGAAAAGTGATAGAAATCTCTCCAGAGCAGTGCCAATATGAAATCACGTTCAGACCCACTTTTTATGTGGTTCAGATTCTGGTTTTCTGGACACCCACTGAAAATGTAGGAGTTTTTCTGCATCATATCCGTCACTAGAGCTTTTTATCACTGACATTTTATCTGCACATCTTTCAGGATGCTTCAAGAGGGGAATAAGTTATTGCATGTGGATTCTGTCTAATTTGTTATCATTTGCTACATCCAAATCTATTCCTGGCTTATTTGTCATCACCTTTAGTTACTGTCCACAGCCATAATGTTTTGCAGCCCTAGAGGGATAAGCTGGAATATAAATGTGGTGTTGTTACACCCTCATTTCTATTAGATAGCATGCACATGATTGTTCTGTACCAATAAGCAACCTGCTGTGTCCACAAATTTGCCATGCTTCAGTCTGCTAAATTTTTATTGGACACAGTATGGAAACTCAATTAATACTGGGAATTACATTGCCTAATGTCACCCAAGTTGCATCCAATCATTTTTTCTTAATACCTTTTGTTCAATCCCAGGCTAACCTAAGAGAGTGGGGCCAATGCCCTTCCCCATCTAACAGACCTTTGGTAGGAAGGCAGCGAGCTGCTGGAGAGTCTCAGCGTGGAGGCCACTGGCATGGCCACAGCTGTAACCCTTTCACTTTTTCCCACAGCAGCTCTGTTGCTGTCATGGAAACTAATGAATATTGAAATATGGCTGATTTTGCTGCATAGCGGCCCCATTCAAATTACTCCTCTTTATGTCTTTAATTGGGTTTTATTTTTATTTTTATTTTATTTTTATTTTTCCTAGGCTCTGGGTACTTGATCTCACAAACAGAAAAAGCCATCATGCTAAGAAAAAGCACCTTAGGCAGCATCTGCCCTTCACTTTGTAACTATGGAATATGGTGACATAATATACTAAAGAAGACCTCAAAACCCAAACAACCTTCCCCCAACCTTACCCTCCTTTAGAGCTTGACTAACTAGATAGTCTTAATACAATTCTATTCATAAATCTGTGCAGGTCATTAAATTCCAGCTATCACAGGGAGAGTAAACACAATACTGCCATCACCTCGGGCTGATGGGATGGTTAGCAGTGTAGCATTCACCACTAAGTTTTCAACCAAATATCCAAAATGGGTTCAATTCTTCCTGTCTTATACACAGAAGTTTCTGCATACTGGGGGAAAAAAGAAGTTAAAATGCAAGGAATGAGCAGCATTTTAGTCTCCTTAGAGTCCACCATGAATTTCATCTCAGAGAATATCACTGTACTGTAGTCACAGAATCATAGAATGATTTAGGTTGGAAAAGAGCCTTAAGATCATCATCATATAACATATATTCCAGAAAATTACACTGCAAACAATTAGCAGAATTTTGAATTGGTTGAAACTACCTTTTTATCATCATTGGAACATAGTGTTTGGAGTAGGTGGTTAGAGAAACTAACAATAACTTTTTCAGACACACTAACAAAAACTGTGTGATGCTGATTAAGCCCAGCTGAAGACTTGGTACCACGGAATGTGCGGTGCTTCAAGGGAACAAGAGCATTTTTTAAATACATTGTAGCTAATATATTTGTCATATGTATAATGTCTGAGTTATCTGGAACATGTAGAATTTGTCTTTGATATATATCTGTCACTGATATAAAGCTCTCCTTGATTGTTCCCCTGCCAGCCTGTTACTGGTTTAGCTTTATGCTATTCATTCCTTACCAAGAGCTTATTGATTTCAGCAGCAGCTGAAAGTGGAAGGCTTTTTTCAGGCCCTTTGATTGAGAGCTGGTGTCTGTTAATAAAACCCCATAGGAAATGAAAAAGCACCCCAAATGTGTAAAATCTGTGCATTTATTCTGAGATTCTTGATACTTTAAGTAGAATCCCATGTCTATTTAGATCTACGAAATGTCACCAAACAACTCCTTTTTTATGGTAATTATTTGCTGTGCTGCATGCCATAAAATGTGCAATAAAGCTATTAGCAGTTTTGGTCCTGAGATTCTTCCCAACAGGGTTGGGAAATGTAGAATGAAGCCTGACCTGTTGGCCCTATCCTCTTTCTGAACTCTCAAGTATTGAGAAGTTACTTAGGTATCTGTAAAAGCTTAAGCATTATTTATTTCCAACATAAAATAACATGATTGTAGGATCTAGCTTTCTGCTGAATCCTTGTCTCATGACTTAAGATACCGCTCTGTGTCTTTTTTATGTGATTTATATTTGTGTGCACAATTTATATAAGAATGCATACATGTTAAATACATTCATGCTGCTTCACAGAGGTGCGGTACAAACTTCAGCAAAAGTAGGGTTGTTTACTGTTGATGATTCTAAAAACTAACTGAAATTTTCACCCACACCCGTCTGGTTTTAGTACTTCCTAATTCTGATTGGCAGGAAAGTTTGCAAAATCTAGTGTTACATGTGTGGGGCTACCAAACACAAAGCGTCAGACAGACAGGCAAATAAGCCCCAAAACTCAGGCAGCTGCCATTGCAGCTGCTACTGCAGTCATCCAAACAGATGGACTGCGGGTCCATCCATCTGTGACAGGGTAGTGCTGGGCTGTCTTCAGGCACTGTCCCTCCACATTTGCACTTGGGCCAGCCTGTCCTGCCTCCATCCTTCACTTAAGGACTCTCCTCAGCCCCTTCCAACTGGTGAAGAAGAAGGAGATAGCAGAGGGAGTATGAGGTAGCAGTGGCTCAGAGGAGTTTGAGGGCAGGCTTAAATGCCCAGGAGAGGCACCTGCAAGATTTCAGGCTGAAAGGCTATGTGCCAAAGTGACATACATTATAATTTCCCAGTGTGATAGCTTTAGCTGCAATTTCATTTCTAAGAACTGCTGCTCATTCTCCTCCTTACCCTAACATCCCACTGGGCCACTTGGTTACCCTGATGTACCTTTTGGGTGTCTGCACTGTAAACTAGATCAGTAAAACCCACCTGTAAAATAATCCTCTGGGACAGCATCATGAGGCTGCTTATGATGGAGCTCCTGGAAGGCTCCTAAAAGCCCACATGTAGTGATTCCAGCCAAAGAACCCTTGTTCAGGGCCCTGTACCTGGAAGGTAGGATCAGGAAGAAATAATCAAGCAGCAAGAGCTCCTTCTAAAATTTCTAAGCAAGATTAGAGAGGGTAATTTAGCTGTGAAATTGGTCCAGGAAAATAGGCCCTTGGTTGCCCTCACCTTGGGTTTCTGTACAGCATAAGCTTAGTACAATTGAAAGTACTTTTTTGGAGCAACACTGAGCCTCAGAATGGGTATTTTTTTTACAATTCTTCAAATTATATCCAAGCTAAATGTTGAGATTGTATCTTTTTTTATCATCTCATAATAAAAAAGCAATCTTACATAAACAGTTTGAGCAGCTATGACATCGGAACAACTGCTGATGTGTTATGCTCATGTCACATAACATACAGGCTCATACACACAAGTTTGAAACTTAGACATCTCCTTAACACTATTTCCTTTCTTACCTCTGCAGCCTTATTTTTTTATTTTTAAGGTAATATTCGTCTTTTTACCAATTTTCCCAGCTTAAACTTTTCTGGTGATGTAAAATGTAGTTAATAAAGTGATAGCAAGAAGCTATTGAGTAATCTGCCTGAGGCATTTAGCAATAATTTGCTTGTTCTATAACCTAATAACCATTTTAGCTTCAGGGTACAATAAAACAGAAGTGTTAATTCAGTAGTGTTAAAGGAAGACTAATTATACTGAGGACACATCCTCTTCTGAGCTTAGTCACTTGTGACCTATTGTGAAGCTACCAGAGAAGAGCCAAGCACTCTCTTGCACTGAATTATTCATGGCCTTATCTGCTTCAAGGGGCTGATAGAAGCATTCTTCATACAGTTTTACTCAGCAGACTCTGGCTGCACTCTTCTCAGCACAATTTAAGAAGAAGTATTCAAGTCATGAACATTCAGATAGGAAAACACAGATTCATGTTCTATGTCATGTTCATCTGATTTTCAAACAAGTCAGAACATTTCCCAATAAAATGAGACAGAATGTGTGAGAAAACAATGAGAGGGAAAGTCTCATGAGCAAGTGTGTCCCTGGGTTATAATCATGGACTGCACTAAGATAAAACAAACTCTTCAGCTGCAAGGGGAGCCCAAAAGTTCCCCTAACTCCATCACCTATGCATGTGTAATTGCCCCTTTATTTCATGAGACATTTACTGTCATCATTACAGGAAGCCAAGAACTGTACAAACGCCTTCTGAAACTGGGTTTCTGTATTTAAAAAAAAACAAAATGTACATTGCCAACATTCAAGTAGAAAGCCTGTAAGTTGTGTCAACAGCAAAACAGGATTCCTTCACATACCACCACCTCCAGTGCGCAGCAGGTCTTACTTGAGACATGAGAAGAAAAGTCAGTCTCTTTGTACATTCAGTTCTTGACTCAAAAGCTGAACATGGTAAGTATGGTACAGCTTTGCTTCATTTTAAGAGATGTGGGTGCCTATAAAAATAATTTCAGATGGTACCAAACAGCCATAATACAGTAACACACTTACTTACTATTAGTCTTGGATGAAGCTGAAACACAAACAATGAGGAGGAACTCTCTGTTCTAATGCACTGTGTTTAAGCCACCCAGACTCAATTATGCAACTTTACTCCCTGTAAAAATTGAAGCATAAGAAAGAAAGAAATCTTTACCCTATATATCATAAATCACTGTGCAGGGCTTTCTGTTTTGGACCAACTGGTATTTAAGGCCTTGACCATGCAGAGTGATTTAAAACTAGTGAGTTGCTTCACATTTTTATACACACTTGAATTTGAACAGGATGAAAAGTGCAGAGCATATGCAAATTTTACATTCTAAACCTGTTAAACATTGCATACAAGCAATTTATTGGTGCTGCCATCTCAGGCTTCACAGCCTTCAGTTCAATCAATTCTTGCCACAGACAACCCAAAATGAGAGCCGGGCAGGATGAATGGTCTGTTCCTCTCAGACCTCACATGCTGCCTACAACCATTACAATGAAGAAGCCATATTTTTAATACATGCACAATTCTTTTCAAAAATGTGTCAGCTTAGGCTAAGAGAGTAAAGCTACAGAATCAGTCTGAAGAGCACTCCAAATTGAATGAAAAAACAGCAAACTTTACTCTACTAGAACTGTTTTCTAGCTCAGATAAACTGAATTTTCCTGGTGGAATTGGAAATGTGGAAGCAGAGGAGGAGGACTCTGATACTCTCTTATAATCACCTAGCCCAAGTAGCTGCATATGCCTCTACATATAGATACAATATTTATATCACAGTACTAGATGTGGCAACACATTGTCTGGATTGGGCTGATACGTTCTAAAACATCCCTCATCTTTAAAAATGAGCTAAATTCTTTAGCAGTTGTAATCATACAAATGCAACTGTCTGAGTGTCACCCCACGTTCCAAATATAAGCATTTGTATTCATTAGAGTTCAGAAAAAAACTCAAAAAGAAAGGAATTTCTGCTAGGTGTTGTGACCAAATATGCACCAACCCAGCAAGTCAATACATGCCAGTTTTACATATATCTCTGACAGAGCAGACCTGCACTTCACTGTGAAAACATTAAAACTCTCATTGATTTGTTTGTTTAGCTTTGAATTTGCCCTATTAACAGATTCTCTGTCAGCCTCATAATGGAACAAGGTTCTCACTAAGAGAACCAGTGGAGAGTTTCTCTGTGAATTTGTCAGGGCAATGGAAAGAGTGGTATTGCATTAAAAAGCTGCTTTCAAATGGCAGGACAGCAGGTTCTTCCCTATGCACATAACTCTCATGAACAAAGGCAATGGTATTTTACAGGGAGATCAATAAAGGAGCTGCAGCACAGAATAAAGCAGTCAATGGAGACCTCATTGTCCGTCTGGTTTTTTCCACCTTCGGTGACAAAATGCCATCTCCATCCTGAGGTGTTTGTGTCAGGGTAACAAACCAGTGTTATGTCTTTGTGTCTTGATGCCATGCTATCACAAATGTACACATCATAAATGTTAATACTATTGCATTGCTTCATGTACTGCACAGTGAGACTTACAAAGCTGAGGCTCTGCCATTACCACAAAGATGGGGCTAGGGAAATATGAGGGTCAGAACAGAAGCCCAAAGACGCATTGTTCATGGCTCAGTGAGTGAATGAATATCCTTTTCCTTTGAAGCACCCAGTGCTGGATTTTTCCAGGCACAGGTTTACCTGAGAGGATAGACTACACAGAGGCTACTGTCCCACCTGTGAGCAGCAGTAGAGCAGATGCTCACATGTTGCATGATGCTGCCTCAGCTCTGTAGTCCCCTACTTAAATCAGAGCTGTATGTGTTAGGAAGAAAACATGATGTACGGAAGCCTGAATGGACAAGATAAAGTCTGTCCTAGTTCAACCTCTTTTAGTGCAGAATCTTGTGAAAAACTAGTTAGCACCAATGTTTTCCCTTATTATGAAAATCCTAATGAGGATTCTTCAGGAAAATATATATATATACAAGGCTAATATTAAAGCTTCAAATCAATTATTCTTGTGTGTGGGAACAGACCCATGAGATCTACCTTGCAATCCTAAGGATTCTGTGATCAGAAATCTTCTGTGGTCTTATTTGATCTGTGTATGAATCTGTGTCACTTTCATCTTTTCCCCTAGATGAGTGCTCTGCAGCTGGAAGCTTATCTATCCATCTGTTTCAGTAAACACAGAATTAACTTTATGGCCAGAAAGTGCCAAGCACTGCACATTTCATGCAAAGGTAATGAAGCGCTAATGCTTCCACTGTCCACATTGGCTATTTAACTACTGCTGTCAAAACTCATCTGTCTTTTTTCGTGTTGTCTCCCACATACTTACAATTGTGCTGCTATTCCTACTTCCATCACTGAACCTATCCTTGGTTATTATGGGTACACCCAGTATGATACTGGTACCTTGGCTGACTCTTCGTGTTGCTGTGTTGTAGCACTTTATAGTAGGCCACTTTTGAGTATTTGAGCAAATAGCCTGTCATGTGCCTACAATCCAGCTGTTTCTGCCACTGCTCTTCTCCGTTGTATCTTCATCCTAATGGTGCATTGGCATTTTAAAGCAGGTTGCTATGTGGTCTCTGTGTCCAGACAAAGGGTCTTGTTGGAGTACACTGAAGAGCCTTCCCAGCCCTTGGGTGTGAGTCTCCCTGCAATGAAACAGGAGCCCATGGTGAGCTGGAGTGCACCCATGTCCCCTCCTGACAGGCAGGTAGGCCACAATTGCAGTGCACACTAGGGACCAGACGAGGGCCATGCTGCAGGAAGCATCATAGTGCAGGTAACATCTTCCTGTACCATCAAGGCTCCCTGCACACCTCAGAGGTAGCTCAGTCTCTCCTGGCACATGTGCATCCTGTGCATCTCTTACAAAGCATTTCTCCATGACTTTGCTGTCCCTTTTCTGTCACAGTCCTCTCACCACATGTTCAGTCCTGCAAATGCTCACTTAAGTGAGCTGTGAGGACATGTGAGTTGCTCTGATCATGTTTTCAGCTTCACTCCTGTGAAGATTTGAGCAGCTGAATTTTGTTTGCTTTGTTAGGAGCTTATATTTTCCAAATATAGAAAATTTCTCATGAATGAAAATTTGTTAAAAGCTGCAGATGCATAAAAATTTATTGTTCTGGACAACTCATAGAAATAGAAACCGTATCAAATAACTCAGACAACCAGTCAGGCAATGGAAATCGTGAGCTCTCTGTAGTGATTACTCTAAGGAATGCTTATTATAAACAACCTAAGCAGCTCACCAGCTGAATTATGTCCATTAGGACAACTCCTTCTCAAAAAGAACAGCTGAAGCAAAAAAAACAAAGGCCAATCAGTGAAGAAAAAACATCTGGCTATCTGCAATTAAAAAAAAAATGAAGCAAGAACAAAAGTAGCATCTCACTTCTCCACTTCCTTCCCTGACTTTCACATTCTGCCAGTCAAAGCCTGTTCAAAATGTAGCTAATGGACTTCATTCCTTGAGCCTTGACTTGCTGGTCTGGGCTGCAGCTAAGCAGAAAGCATTTATACAATACATGCAAATAAACAAGCATTATTATTATTATCATCATCATCATCATAATTATTATTATTATTATTATTATCATTGTTATCATTATCATCACTATTAGAAGCAATGTCATTATTATTAAGCAAACTACTATTTCTTTCTATCAGGAAATTTATTTATTTCTATAGGATCTAAAGCCATGGATTAGGACTACACTGTACTAGCTTTATCCAGTCAAGCAAAGTCCGTGGTGATGATCTCCTTAGTTTATGGCCCTATTTATACCTGTGCCTAGCTCTGCGGTAGTGGGATGTCAGTGGATGTCTGCCTTCCACACTTGGTTCCCTGGAGGAACAATACTTTTGTATTTGACCTAAAAGTCAGGGGGGGCCCTAAATATTGGTGAATGGATCTGGAATGATTTTCACATTAAAATCTAACTGTAAATCCTTCACAGTGATGAACAGACCAGTATTTTACAATGTCTGTGCTAATGGCAACCTTTAATAAATTACAAAATAGCTGAACTACCCAGAGCTGCCGCTTCCAACCTGCACACTTGCAGCAGAAAGTGTTTTATTGCCAGATAAATGCTTATGTGGTAGTATTTATGCGAGGAGACCATGGCACACTGTGAGAAGTAAATCAGCCATGTCTATACCACTCCCTTCTCCATCTTCTCTGAAAAGAAGTCTCAGGGTACCAAGCACAATGTCAGCCCCTGTCAAACTGAGCAGTGTTTGGGGTTACCCGGCACCAAAATTAAACGGAGTAAGTCATATTATACAAGAAAACTATGAAGATGAAGCCTCTTCTGAGACGTCCTTCATCTCATGCCATCAGTTGTAGTCTAGGCCCAAGCACAAGTCTTTCCCTGAGGTTTCACTGTGAAACAAGCAAGACAGTTGCCATTAGCCTCCTCAGGGCTGTCCTTCACATACCTCTTGGCGGCCTATGTTTTCACTGCTGATGATTACTCAGCAGAGACTGATGAACCTAGGAACCAATCCGTGAAACTGCCCATGTTCAATTTCTCTGTGATTACAGTGACGTTTCCTGTTGCAAATGCCAGGTCTTTGGGTTCAATAAATTAAAATGTGAGCTTTCTTGTCCATGTTTCACGAATTTGCCTCAGCCATTCTGCTAAATTTTAAGCGAAAGGACATGAGCAAATGGGGCAGTTGGCACATGACAGAGTGTGGCATAGACCTACAGTTAGTAATACACTAAAGGTAAGCAAATTCAGAGTACCTCACATCTACTTCAGGCTTAGGCTTAGGGCAACAAAACTGGTGAGAGGTCTGGGGGACAAGTTTTACGAGGAACGACTGAGGGAACTGGGGCTGTTTAGCCTGGAGAAGAGGAGGCTGAGGGGAGACCTTATCACTCTCTACAAGTACCTGAAAGGAGGTTGTAGAGAGGTGGGGACTGACCTCTTCTCCCTAGTGACAACTGATAGGACGAGAGGAAATGGGTTCAAGTTAAGTCAGGGGAGGTTTAGTTTGGATATTAGGAAAAAAAATTTCACTGAAAGGGTTATCCAACACTGGAACAGGCTGCCCAGGGAGGTGGTGGATTCACCATCCCTGGAGGTGTTTAAAAAAAGGGTAGACATGGTACTTCGGGATATGGTTTAGAAGTGGTTTTGTCAGGTTAGGTTAATGGTTCAACTTGATGATCTTAAAGGTCCCTTCCAACCTTAACGATTCTATGATTCTATGTGGATAGTTTCTGCAGAAAAGCTTACATGCTTCTGTAAATTGTGAATCTGCATCATAGAACTGTAGACTGATAGGGTAGTTCAGGTTGGAAGGGACCTCTGGAGGTCTCTAGTCTTCCATCTGCTCAAAGGAGGGTTGGCTATGGGGTTGGACCTGACTGCTCAGTCAGGTCTTGAAAACCTCAAGAAATTTTCCTATATTATATATTGCTATGCAATTCTGTTATTACTATGAGGCTGCATATTGCCAGCCTGTAGCAAAGATCTATAGCCAAAGAAGCTGAGAGTGTCAATCAGTAGAGGCAGAACATTATTCTTCTCATCCTGAATCCTGTCACAAGGTGGGACAGTAATTATAATGGTGCAGCCAGGAACACACAGCGTATTCTTGTTCTTCAGAGCAGGAAAATAAAGGAATTAGGGACCTTATGGCCAGGAAATCTCACTGCATGGCCCCATGACCTCCTGAGCATCACTTGCCTCCAATGTATCATCAGCCTGACACTTTACTACTTCATGTCTTAAAACGTAATAAATGCTTAGTGTGTTCATAGCCTTAAATGAAAGCACCACGGAAATGCAGTACTACTGATACACTTTGGTGGTGAAAAACTAATTTCATTATGAAATAAAAACATAGCCATAATATGAAGAAAAACCTGAAAGAAAGCATAAAGGGAAACAAACGCATTCTTCTGCCTTGGTGGCCTGGCTTGTCTTCATTTGCAAGTCACATAACTTAGTAGACGTGTATTTGACTCCACTTTGTAAGATATGCACTAGCAACAAAATAATTTTCATTACTAAATGATGAGAATTTATGTTTCTCTATAAAATGCATCAATAGCATAAACCATCAGCTCAGATAATATGTGACCAGGATACCTAACACCTTCCTTTTTCATCTTTATAGTAACTTTAAGGCTCTCTCCTGCAGTTCTTAGCAAAGTGGAAAAGGGCCATATGGCTTTCCCCTAATTTCTTTAGCATTTCTCAGTGGATATTTATGAAGATTACAAATACACAACTGGGAGGCAGCTGGCGTATTCGAAACGTGCCACACTTTTCTACCACAAGAGAGAAACAGCCAGGGTATACGGAACAAAAACCTTTGTTTCTCTTCCTTCTGTGTTGAGACTATTAGGCAAGTAGTCAGGCACCAGCCCAGTATGTGTCACACAAAAACAACTGGGCAGCAGTGAGTGTTTAGAAGAGTCAACTAGTGATAAGGTGCAGAGGTGAAATCACCTACTTTACTCAAGAAAGTCTACCTTTGAGAAGACATTTCACTTCTTTCTCTTCAGTGGTCCTGCTGGACATTTTTCAACTATCAGTGCTTTAGTTTTTATGACGTCTTTCATCCCAAAAGATCTTCAAAGGCACATCCAGCTGCACAAATACCTTCATCTTTACTTGCTATGAGGTACTGCAACTATTAAATGATATGTACAAACGATGTGACTGCTTAAGGCAGGAAGTGGTATCCTGTAATAACTACTACCAGAATTTGATCAGGCAGTTCGATTTTTCTTCAAAAGTTTAGATATTCTCTTTCCAGTGTCTTTGAAAGGTGTTTTTGACTGTTGCCTTATTAGCAAAGTAACCTATCAAACTCCTTCTGACTTTAACAGGTTTGAGATAAGTCCTAGACAGAGAGTAAACATGGATTTAAGTCTTTTTACTAATGTAGATTTCTTTAACCCAATTAAACAACTGGTCAGACAAAAAGGCGTTGTGTTCAGTATTTATTCTTTTGTAGGAGAACCCAGTTTCTGCATGGATCTCAGTTCAGGGACCTCAGTGACTCTCCAGCCACATGGATCAGACAGCTCTGAGTGCCGAAATGATATCTAATAGATACCTCCAGTATCTGAACTAAGTCAGCTGGGTGTCTCATATCATATTATTCACCCGGTTGATACCTATGTGATCAAGTTTTATATTACTGCTTGGGATGCGGTATCTTTTTCTAGTAACTTGGTAATCAAGCATTTTACCTATACAATATCTTCTGATTTCATGTTCGTATGTAATTTATGTGTCTGTTAAAATCATATTGATAAGATTGTGATGTTTCTAAAAATCCCAGCTAGCCTTCCTGTACATCTTTAGTTAGCTAAACACATTTAAACATGTGGATACCAGCACACTGAGACACCACACCCAGGTAGAAAGGATTTAACAGTGTTCCTAAAAATTATTCGACATTGCATTTTTCAGACTGAAATTCTGATAATCAGAACATTTGCTGTCATTATGTAAATACTATAATGAATATTCATTGGCATGCAAATTGGGACATACATCATTTGCGTTCAAGTTCTACATTTCTGCACTTCTAATGTGAATATGTATCATTCTGATGATTTTGCAAGCTGAAACCGTTTGTTACATTTTATTCTTCATAATCATGCAGGACTAAAAAGGTTGTGAGGAAGCTAGAGCACAGATCATCAATAATACTGCTGTACTCAAAAAGTAGAGGTTTTCTGATTAGTAGCATGCAGGCAAGCACCAGCCTATCAGATTCAAGACTTAGTTTTAAAGCAAAGCATTTCTTGTATTTGTCAGAGGAGCAGATTTAATTTGGAAATACAGACAGGCAATAAATACAGAACTCCAAGACATTTTATGACATTTTTTCATTAATGTATGCTGAAAGGGAATATTTTCTAAGCACCTGATGTATCATAATATTTCTCATTTTACTGCCTTTTAGAGAAATGGCAAATATTTTACTGTTTAGAAAAGTATTAGTCCTGAGCATCTCTAGCAGCTTTTTCTTCATTTGATTTAAGCAGAGTTCTTACACTCAGAATGTTCTTCCTAGGTTCTAAGTTGCAATTCCCAAACCAATAAGCAAAACAGAGCCAGAAATGTTACACTGCGAACCTACAGATCATCGCTTTTCACCCGAGCCACTCAAAAGTCTAACTTTTCTGCTCTGTTATGGAGTATGAAGAAAAAGAGGAAAGCTGCAAGAGAGGCCAGAAGTCTTTGCAATAGGGTCCCCAAAACATGGGTGATTGTGTTAGGAACATAATTATTCTTTTAAAGGTTATAAAGTAATTACATCTCTAACTTTCTTTGAACGTAGATTAATTCAGTCTAGTGAGTTCCATGAGAAGAGGGAGATCCCTGGAGTTCCTTAAGACCTATTGGAAGAATTTTAATTGCAAAAGATCATGTGGAGATTTTTCTTCCTACAGAATAAATTAAATAATGAAAATTTACTAGAAATTTTCATGCTCATTTAGAAAGATATCAAGCATTTGCCCCAAGAGAACCACTTTGGTGGGTACAAATGCAAAAAAGATACAAGTTTTTCTAAGCAGGTTGTACTGGGGGCATGAAAAGCCAAAAATACTAGTCTCATGTATCCTAATAAACAAGATGAAGACAATGGAAAATAAGAAATAATCTGTTTTCATGAGCAGTACAACTCAAATGTGCATGTTTGAGAAGTTAAAATGATAATCCAGATTAGGAAATCCCATTTTAAAGTGGCTATAATCCATAATTACCAGTTGTCTCAGTATTTCAGTAAATTAGAATAAAAATTTCATCTTAGATACTTATGTCTCCAGCAGTGAAGTTTACAACATTTGAACATGAAAAATAAGAAGTTGAAAAAAAACCACCACTTTTTTTCCAGTTACACAGTTCAGCTGTGTACTTCTCAAGGATTTTCACAGACCCAGCAAATATTGTAAGGAGATAAAACTAGTCAACACATATTTCATTTCTTAAATTAAATGTATGGCTATCTTTCTTAAATGAATTTGGGAAAACCCCTGAAAGACAAATCAGACACCTTGGCGGCACATTTTTACAGACCTGAGCTATTTCATTTGAAGACCAGTGTGTTGCAAGTAATCAGATCTCCAGTGTGTAGGGTACAGGTCAAGCGGCAAAAGAATTTCCAAAGCCTTGTACAGAATGTTAACTTGTTGTGGGTTAAGTGAGAGAAATTTTGTCTGTTGATTTGTTTAGTTAGTTGCTTTTTCCTTGTGCTTTGTTCTAACTGGACTGCTAGGACAATGATCGCACGATTCCCCCCTGGACAGAGGAAGAATGATGGGTAGGTCTTTTCTATTATATAAGAAGAAAGTTTCTTCCCTCTGCCTTCCTTCTCCCTTTAAAAAAAAGAGTTGGCCAGGATTCCCCATGCATGACAGTGTATAAAAAAGGAGTCGCTATTTCTAAAATATTTCAAGTAGTTCTTCAGAAATCCAAGTAACAAAAAAGATGCTCAATCTGTTAATAAACTCGTTCCAATTGGATACTCAGTTTGCAACACTGGAGTTGCACAAAACATGTATAAATGAAAGAGCAATTAACCTTTAGTTTTCAGCACTTTTTTCTTCTACCCAACATGGGTCAGTTACCATAGAGATTATACCTACATGTTCTCCAGATGTGACACAAAAACAGCTGGAGTCTCCATCTCAGCCACATCTCAGTATGGCATCAGGATAATTAAAAATCTGCTAAAAAAGAACTGAAAGTTCATCTGAAACACTAAGGAAAAAAACAGCTAAAAGGAAAATCGCCGTGGGGGAAAGGACTTTGAAACTCTGGGAGAAAAAGACTCCTTTTGTCAAGACAAGATACCCTGGCCAGACCCCAAGATCCTCTTTTGGAGGTCAACGTGCTGTGAATGTTTGCTGTCTCGTGGGGTTCAGAGCCCAGAATGAGCAGGGCCTGGTCCATTCACCAGCTGAACTCAAAGTGTTCAGTGCTTTATAGCTGAACCATACACCAACGCCATACACTTATACCATACAGCAATTGGTTCCAGCTGCCTCTGCATTTAGCTCTCTCTAACTGTCCAAGGAGTACACTGAAGCACTAAAATAACCGTTCAAGTCAATGCCTTATAAAGAATATATTAAAATTACTTGGCAGGAGAGATCATCCTTTCCTGATCAGATTTTCTCAAGGGCTTTTCACCAACTTCCAGAAAAGACTGAAAAACAGCAAAAACATTGTGGGAGTGTGCTGTAAGGAATCAAAGAGAAAGGAGGCTTCAGGGTTTTGATTACCCTCCTAATTTTAGGTAGGATTGCATTTTGGTTACCCTTCCAAAATTATCTATATAAGCATGCATATGACACACTTGCCACAGAATTTGTACAACACCTTCTAAATGGAATAGCTTTGTGCACAGTTTCTTTTAGGCATCATCTGAGAGGCTTTGTTAAAAGTTCTTTCTGCAATGTGTTCCAAAGGAAATTTGGCTGCACAGTGTTCACCTTTATGGCATGAATATTTCATTGAGATAAGTAGCCTGGGTTTCAGAGAGAGTGAAGAGTGCCCAGAGTGCTTGGAAAACACACGTGGTCTTTTCCTTTGTAAAAGAAAGGAAATGAAAAGTAGTGTCTGTGTCCCACAGACTGGACCATGTAGTGCCTTGACACATTTTTATTGAAATCGTTGTCATAAACATCATGTAGCATCACTCACGTTAACATATCACAAAAATCTTTACAGACTAAAGAACATCTAAGAGAATTAAACAAATCATTCTAGCAGTAACAAAATCAAGACAATCAAATATTTATGGAGCCCTGTAGAAGACCTGTATGAGTGGATGGTACTACTCTGCATGTACAGTATCTTTTACCTGACAATTGCAACTTTGCATGGACTGGGAAACTGAGGCAAGGGTGCCTTGTTTCTTTCACTCCAAAATAACTCAGTCAGAAATACAATCCACATTACCTGATACAGCCAGTGCTTCTAAACAATATATTGCATTGCCTTGAAGTTAAAGCAGAAGAGAGGAGAAAAAAAGAAAGCTGAAGAGATAAAAGCATAGAAGAAGCAGGGGGGTTTCATCTGAAATATGAATAAATATATGGAATCAATTAGGTAGAGAGGCATAAAGCAGAATCTTGGAGGAAAAGCCTGATGTATTTGGCTTTCTTGGGGAGAAGATAAGAAAACAGTGTACGAGAATCCCAGAACTCCAGAAATGTTAATCGGTGTCTTGAGGAGCGGGAGTCAGTGGGGCATCCCTGCAACAACCCGTAACTACTCAGGTGATTCGCTTTGAACCAGTAGTTACAGCCACCCAGAAAGCAGTATGGAAAGAACTGATTACATGGAGCCCAATGCATCCTTCCTGGGTTTTATTTCTGAGATTATGGTGATACAAATTATTATGAATTACTGTTTGTACAGTACTTGGGCAATGTAAATCACTGTTTCTTTATAAGTCCCATGCATTATTAATGGTATCATCCTCATGAAACTAAACATCTTTATTCTACTGGGCAAAGTGTGTAAAAATTAATAACCAAAATAGAGTAGCATTTCCGTAACAGAACAATGTGGTTCTTCTTCTCTTTGAAATGAGGCCAGGAAGTAATCCCAGATGGAGCTGAAGTACATGATATGGGAGGCTGAATATCACTTATGCTACCCTGCTATGTCTGTGTGCAAGAGAGGCAGAAAGTGCCATTACCTCCACTTGTGCATGAAATCCTATTCAGAGTGTTTCAGTGATATGGATAGGAAGGGTAAACCTGCCACCTGGGATTGCTTAATGAACATTGTAATTAGCAGCACCAATTAACTAATTGTTAACCTGTCAGGAGATAGTGCAGAAGCAGCCAGCCTGCATGTCTATGTTGTCCAGAATGCTGTTTCAAAGCTGAGGAGTCTTGCAGCATATTAGGGCTTCTTTACCTCATGCTTTGAAACTGATGGCTTGGTATTTTTCCTAATACATCTATATTAAATGGAGCACCAGCACTGCCTTGAAAAATTTCCAACCCTGATAGTACTTCTGATCCAGGTAGAGGTTTCTTTTCTTACCTCCAAATTTCCCCCAGGGAAAACTAAACTAAACAAAACAAAACTTGAAGGAAATTGAGATCCTAAGGGTCAAAGCTTTAAATGAGGAGGAAATTTTAGAAAGACCAGTCCAGGCAGAGGTTCAGAGAAGTCCTGTACCCTAAAAGTAATGATGGCTTTTAGGAGCAACAGAATGAAAGACAATTCCAGACCATGAAACCAGCTGAAATTATAATCCTGCCTGAGGCACGCAGGAGGAAGCGCTGATGAACAGGTGATCCATGGAAGAGCCTGCAGTCCCTGACTGGTAACAGACTAACTGGAGGATGGCACTGGGCACCCACTGCTGAGCCCAGCCTGCTCCTGGGGACCTGCTGCAGCCCCTTGAGTCCAGGGGAATCTCCTAGGCCCTCTGATCTCTGTTGCTTCTTAGACCAAAGTCCAAGTTTCATAATGCGTTATAAACGTAAATGCTTGTCACCGTTCCCGTAACAGATGGGTTTACTTTAACTACAGCTATGCACACGCAAATTTCGCAGTAGCAACTGCCATAATATGTAGTAATGTGGACCTTTGTTATGAAGGAATTAAAGGAAACAGCACTTTATAAGAAAACCATTGGGGCTTCCACCTTACTTCCTTCAGATTTTTAGCAGAACACAACTTTATTTCTGAATGAATAAATCATAAAATGCTAGTTGAAATAAGGAAACACATTAATACTAGCTAGAATTAAATACTTTCTCATTTTTTTCCGCAGCCCCTGAAGCATTTCTTCCTTAAATTTTACTCAGGCACACACAAGTCAATCAATGAGTGGAACTGTGCTCCTCCACAATTTGTCTTTTCAGTCCACAGCCACCCCCCACCGCTCTACTAATCTCTTCACAGCAGCCTCAGGTGCTCCGGGCACCACATCCCTCCCAGAGTGCTGTCAGCTTTAGCAGTCCGGATGGCTCTGTCTGAAAGTGCTGTATTTGTTTAAATGCCAATAGTCCCTCAGCACTTCCGCAAGGTATTCCAGTGGTTTTGGAATCCCTATATTCATGTCACACAAAAAAATGCAACTTCTCTCCACAAACACTTACAAGCAGGAAGATGTAGAACATTGGGAAGCAAAGAAAATTCAAAATGCAGTCTATAATGTTAATTACAGTCGCTCAACCAGCTTATTTAGATTATTTCTAATTTAGTAAGACTATACAATGGAATGGACTAACATTAAGTTTAAATTTGGCAGACATTCAGTGGTGCAGAGGACTAAAACCACCATTCCAGAATGTTCAATATATTTTGATATGCTGAATCGAGTTTTAATTACATGGCAGGGATATTTGTAGTCTGCAGAATTCAGCGTAGCATACAGAAACCTGAGCTGGCTTTAAAAAAAATACCTTAGGTACCAAAAGTAGCTTAGCTATGGCAACACAGGTCTCCATTTAGGTTAATTTATGCTTTACCCAGGCAATCCTTGCTGCAAGAGGCTCACTATTTCTGATGCAGCAAACTTCGGCGGGGAAGCAACAATGAAGAAAAGCTTGATATTTGCAGTCACAGAAATGAGGAAAATAGGGCCAGAGCGAGCTAGAACAAAATGCATGCTGGAGAGTTCTGACTAGGCAGGATTTTCTCTAAAGTGATGGAGGCACAGACTACTGGTGAAGAGTCAGTCTTTATGACCCTCAACAGTAGGAGCCACCACCTACAGCCCAGCTCCAGCAGCGGCAGCCTGCCTGTTTTCCAGGGCTCTTTGCCTTTGCGAAGCATGCAATAATGGGGCATGGCCTATGCCACTGGCCTTCTTGCTCACCTTACCTTCTGGTTCCTGATCCACCTCCCACATCTATTTAAAACTATTCCAGGTTCTTTGTAGTACAACACAGTCTGACCATCATGTAGTCTTATCCGAAGGTTGACTTGGTGTGCTGCTGGCTCATTCAGGACCAGATGTTCCTGTTGTTACTGCCAATAAGCCTCGCTCTGAACATACATGATGTTCGCATTGAATCATCAAAACAAGCTGACACTAGCCAATTCCCTTGCTGGCAGTTACATTGGAGATTTCTACTTCTGAAGGGGCCATATGGCATGAACAGCCCTACTCCTTTAGCAGGGGCTCTTCTAGACACCCTGGCAGGCTACTTCCTCGGATTGCTTCATCCTCCACTGTACCTACATTGGTAAACTGAGAAACTGAGTCTTCGGGGATATCAAAAAAGCTAGCACCTTCAATTAGCATCAAATTTTCTCAAAGTACTATACATAGATGTCTTTTGTTTGACTTGTTCTTAAGTGTAAGATGACATCAGTGAGTTTTACAGAGTTTAGAATTCTCTTATCTACCCTTCAGTATCACTATATGTCCTATATTCGAAATTTCTATGAGGAAATGCACATCATGATGTTATCTAATTTTTACCCCACAGTAACAATAAAAAAAAAATCCAGACCACCTCTGTGCCAAGAGAACATCATTACTTATCTTTTCTATTTTTCAGTGTAAGACTGATATTCTTTCATTGCCTAAAGTACTTTTTGCAGCTTATCTAGCGTCAAATGTGCTTTGAAATACAAACCTGCTGTTTCAAAATAATGACTCTTTCACATTATCTGGCCACTTTTGGGAAATCAAGACTGAAAAGCATATTTGAATGGCAACTTCAGGTCATGTGCCTATGCAGTGGAATTCTTAGCTGGGGCTTCAGGAGGTATGAATGGCACAGGAAAGACAGAGGAGCTGCTCCATGTTGTAAGATGTACTTGGAGGACAAAAAAGTAGGAAATGGCATAACACACTTATTCGAGGGTAAATCATTTGCTAAGAAAGAAGCTGTAGGAAGGAGAAGTAGCAAAGTTTAATACAAAAGGTTATGAAGGGATATAATTGTTTTAAGGTTTTTCTTTGCATTCTGAGTATCTCAGGTGAACAGACTACAAGGTATCTCAGATAATGGAAGTTTCTATTCCTCATTTATACTTAGAAAAGGCATGCAGACACATTTCATTTGTCCAGGATTGCACAACTAATGACAAAGACAGAAGAAGAAGCCAGCAAAGAACACATAGCAAAGTCAAGAACTGTGAGGATGCTAGGGGCAGAATTTCCTGGTTCCAAATGTGGTAGTGTATTCACTAGGTTTCTCTCCATTTTTTCCAAAACCTCTTCCATTTTCTGAAAACATCAGCTGTTTGTTGAGAAGCAGCAAAAAGTAAACTTGTGATGGTTGAGATGCGTTTCAGAGGAACATTTTGTGGGCTTCATATATTTGTGGGCTTCATACAATTACCGTGGGATTCTTCTGAAAATATTTCCAGAAAATCTAAGTACAGGTTGTCACAGCTCAGATAATAGATGATGAGTGTTGGTTAAATAAAATGGATATGTAAGTACTGAACAGTTTCAGGTATCCAGCCCTTAAACTTCCATTCATGGTGTGAATGCAAAAAAAAAAAAATCCGTTTTTAAGTGGAAAAATGAATGGCACCCTTTATAACTAACCTCCTCATTAAGTTTTCCTTGTTCTTCCTTTGGGCTTCCCAGTACACTTGATTACACTAAGTTAAGCTTACAGTGCAGCATAGTTGAACAGCCTGTATTTTCATCTTTTTCCCTAGGAACTGTCAAGGTCAATCTACTAATCAGTTCATTTTTCTCAGAGATTCACAGGGGTTGATTACCTTAAGGGCATCACTAATTAATATTCAGGGTTGAAACAGAAGACAGTTAGGCTTGATGCTAATTAAAGCTGGAGACTTCTATCCCCAGAAGCCCACAATGAAGTCGGTTTTAGTGTTAGAATGTGTTTTGCACCACCTATTTTTTCCCCCTTTTACCATTTCAGAAATTTCTTCTAGAATCAAATGTACCAGACTCTTTCTCTGTACAGTTTAATGGGCTGAGATGCATTTGGTTAGCTTTAAAAATCTCTGCTACTATCTCAAAGGTCATCAGACACCTTACACATCTTTTTCTTCATGCAATCTGCAGGGACATTTGTGAAAATCCAGCAAGCTCCACATCTTAAAGCATTCACAGTACCCACAGTCTGCTTCCTCTTGCAGCTTCATCCTTCGCAGGAGATCTTAGTGAACATGAATGAGTTTGGAGGATCAGAGAAATTTTCTTTGGCTTCACCCAAGCAAAGCTGGTTATTGATATCCCTGATACATATACAAAGTTCACTGAAGACTTCTTCTAAATCCTGTAAAATCAGTGGGAAGACTGCCACCTATTTAAATGGACTTCAGATCACACCTTACAAAGACAGGAACAATTGAAGTTTTATATGTCCTTAATGTATATTCATATTTTCAGATGTCTTTCCCTTACGGAGTTCCTGCCATTCCTCATTTACCCCCAGATACATAGAATAATTACTCTCGATACACTTCAGGAACTATCAATAGCCTATTAACTTGTCATTTCCAGATCTACACACAGGGTGCTGCTTCATCCTCTGTGTCACTGACATTTGATGTCCTGCTATTTGCTTTTCTTGATAGGGCCAGGGTCTCTGAGGAACAAAAGATTGGAAGCAATGTGCTGCACCCATTAAAATTAATTGCATGCAAACATTAGAAACCAGCCACCCATTTCAGTCATGAAATATGGATTAGGATTTGCTGAAAGCCATTTATATTAAATTACTTTTATGATAATATTTAACTTTCTGGTATTAAATATTTAGTGCCCTTTTGCTTCCCCAATGTGATGAACCTTCCAGTTCCCATATTTTTGACAGAACTGCAGAAAGTAGCTCAATAGTACCTTCAACACTTGTCTTTGAACCTACAAGGTGATTCTTAAGAGCAGGGATAGACAAATAACCCAGAGCCATGAGCACCTGCATGATGCAGCACTGGCCTATGTGCCAACCAGTTCGGATTATGATAGGGCATACATTCTTTGCATGCACTGCATCCTTCCTCAGAAGATCTCAAAAGACATCCCTAACTTGTAAGTTACCCTCCCCAGCCTACTTAAAAGGTAGTTAATATCTCCCATATCTGTGACAGTAGGCCTTTGTCACCAAATGAACCCTCTCCTGATAGTGAGTCAGCAATGGACAGGCAAAGTGCCCAGTCCTGCCCACCCCAGGTCCGCTCAGTCCCAAGGCAGGGCTGAAGTCCCTGACTGTACTTGTGTGTCTGTAGTAGTACATCCACAGTCAGTCTCAGCTCAGGGGTCTTGCCAAGAGCTCACTGAAGGATTTACCATCCTTTGGGACATCAGAGAAATCTGTGGCCAAATGCAGAGGTCAGAGACCAGTTCCAGTCTCACTTCCTTGTTACAGTCAAGAAGAAGCCAAGAAAAAGCTTGGTGCTGCAACAGCAGCAACATTTAGCTCAACTGGGAGCTCTTACTATAGCAGAGTGAGGATTGCCCCCCCCAAAAAAAAAAATTTTTGCCTCATTCCTTCTTTCCTTTATGTTCCACATTAATTCAAAGGGAAAAAAAAGCAAATCTGTACCTTGACTCCACTTCTCTTCCCAATTTAAGCAAACTTGGTGTTGACTTGGTGTTGGTTAGTTAACATGGGAGTTCTCTGTGTACCAGCTGCCTCTGCTAATAGGATCATCAAAACCAATAGCTCAGATTATGTTTCACTAACAGCAAAAGAGATGCTTCAGCTGCTCATAAGGGAAAGACTAGAGTGGGATCAGCATTTATGGTGTTGAAATATTGGCCTCACAACAGCCTGGAGCAATAATATGATACACAGAAAAGCACCCAGCTGCTGGTTGTGAACAGAATCTCAAGTGAGTGAAAGACCATGCAAATAAACCCCAGCTTATCACTGGCAATATCAAAGATTCTGGAAGGCACATTCACTGTGCTGCACAAAGCTGCTCAGTCCTGGGGATGCAAAGGAATTAACCACACGAATATTAACTGACTGAGGAAGCTGATGGTACTTGCCCTCTTGCTAAAGAATTGTATTTGACTAGGTGGCTGAAAAGCTGGCCAGAGCAGTTTAATCATGCCTGTGGCAAATATTTCATACCATTCCTAGACATCTATGCTTAGTTCACATTTAATTTCACTTAAATGAGAAACTACTGTACAGTGTCGAAATACTAAATTAATATTTATAGGTGTTTACTTAGCATTAACAGCAAGCAACTGTGTGGACTATATGTCTTGTGAATGTAATCTGTGGCTACAAAATTGGAGGTGAAATCAGTCTTGGCTTGGGGAAAACCAGCTTAGAGTAGGATTCGTCTATTTTTTGTCTTTTAGTCAAGTAAACACACAACACCTCCAGCCATATAGCACAAGCAGGCTTAAAGCTCCCCTTCAGTCTCAAAGAGAAGCCACCTCCATTGCTCGAATCAGAATAATTATTTCCTCCCTCATCCACTCACACTCAAATGAACTGTCGGGTCTCTTCCTCGACTCTCCAAAGATAAGGAAAACCTGGATATAGCTCTAATGAGCACTGCAGTACCTTTTTGGAAGTACCCAGCATGTTTCTTCATTTGCTCAAGTGCTTCAAGGAGAGTTCAGACTGCACATAAAGATCAGTCACTGTCAACAATAATCAGAGGAGCAGTTCTGTTTCGCGTCTCCTTATTCAACCAAAAAAAAAGCACATGCTTGAAGTTGAATTCAAGCAAGTTAGGCCAACTGAGAGAGTGTGCTGCGCGTGGAGTTTGCAGTTATGGTGCAGACAGCTTAGGCTACTGATATAAAAGCCCATTTGGTCAACGCTGTGCATAGATAAAGAGAGCTCCTCAGCCTCTGATGGCAAATTCTCACAGTACTTCATAGGAAAATCCAGCTAGTGAAGAAAGTTACGGTACATTAGCCCAGCTACAGGGGTTATGGCAAATGCACCTACCGGTCTTCAGCTATGTACACGAGCTTCCCAGAGGACATGGAATTAAGTTCTTAGTCTCAGTCTTTATCCTCAACACGTTCACTGGCTTGAGGCCAAACTAAGCCAGAAGCTGGGCACCCAGAAAATGAGAAACACACACATGCTGTGTTTGAAAAAGATGGTTTAAATGACTTGCCAACTTCATAATAGAAATCTCCTATGAAGATTTTTTTCAAATAGATGAAGAAATGGAGAAGCAAGCATAACATCTGCTTCTGTAATACGTCAGGCAGCTGCCAATTCACAGAATCATAGAATGGTTTAGGTTGGAAGGGGTGTTAAAGAACAGAAAGTTCCAAGCCCCCTGCCACGGCCAGGGACACCTTCCACTAGACCAGGTTGCTCAAAGCCCCATCCAACCTGGTCTTGAACACTTCCAGGGATGGGACATCCACAGCTTCTCTGGGCAACCTGTTCTAGTGTCTCACCACCCTCACAGTAAATAATTCCTTCCTAATATCTAATCTAAATCTACCCTCTTCCAGTTTAAAACCGTTACCCCTTATCCTGTCACTACACTCTCTGATAAAGAGTTCCTCCCTGTCTTTCCTGTACGCCCCCTTTAGGTACTGGAAGGCTGCTATAAAGTCTTCCTGGAGCTTTCTCTTCTCCAGGCTGAACAACCCCAACTCTCTCAGCCTGTCTTCAGAGGAGAGGTGCTCCAGACCTCTGGTCATCTTCATGGCCCTCCTCTGGACTTGCTCCAACAGGTCCATGTCTTTCCTGTGTTGGAGGCTCCAGAGCTGGACGCAATATTCCAGGTGGGGTCTCATGAGCGCGGAGTAGACGGGCAGAATCACCTACCTTGACCTGTTGACCACACTTCTTTTGATGCAGCCCAGGATGGGGTTGGCTTTCTGGGCTGTGATGGTGCATTGCCGGCTCATGTTGAGCTTCTCATCAATCAGCACCCCCAAGTCCTTCTTCTCAGGGCTGCTCTCAATCCATTCTCCACCCAGCCTGTATTTGTGCTTGGGTTTGCCCTGAACCAGATGTAGGACCTTACACTTGACCTTGTTGAACTTCATGAGGTTGGCGTGGGCCCACCTCTCAAGCCTGTCCAGGTCCCTCTGGATGGCATCCCTCCCCTCCAGCACATCTACCTCAACACACAGATTGGTATCATCGGCAAACTTGCTGAGGGTGCACTCAATCCCAACATCCAAGTCGCTAGCAAAGATGTTAAACAGCACCAGTCCCAGTACTGACTCCTGAGGAACGCCACTCATCACTGGTCTCCACTTGGACACTGAGCTGTTGACTGTAACTCTCTGAGCGTGGCCATCCAGCCAATTCCTTATCTACCAAGTGGTCCATCCATCAAATTCATGCGTCTCCAATTTAAAGACCAGGATACCATGTGGGACAGTATCAAATGCTTTGCACAAGTCCAGGTAGATGATATCAGTTGCTCTTCCCCTATCCACCAACACTGTAACATCATCATAGAAGGCCACCAAATTTGTCAGGTACAATTTGCCATTAGCGAAGCCGTGTTGGCTGTCATCAATCACCTCTTTATTTTTCATGTGCCTTAGCATAGTTTCCAGAAGGATCTGCTCCATGATCTTGCCAGTCACAGAGGTGAGACTGACCAGACTGTAGTTCCCCAGGTCTTCCTTTTTTCCCTTTTTAAAATGGGAGTTATGTTCCCCCTTTTTGCAGTCAGCAAGATCTTCACTGATGTGCCACAACTTCTCAGATATGATGGATAGTAGCTCAGTAACTTCATCCACCAGTTCACTCAGGACCTGCAAATGAATGTCATCAAGTCCAATAGACTTGTGCACCTTCAGGTTCCTAAGATGGTCTTGAACCTGATCTTCACCTACAATGGGCTTCATTCTCCCAGTCACTGCCTTTGTCTTCTGTGACTTGGGCAGTATGGCTAGAGCACTTGCCGGTGAAGACCAAGGCAAAAAAAAGTCATTGAGTACCTCAACCTTCTCCATATCCCAGGTGAACAAGCCTCACATTTCCTTCAGGAGAGGGCCCACATTTTCCCTAGTCTTCTTTTCATCACCAACGTACCTATAGAAACTTTTCTTGTTGCCCTTGATGTCCCTGGCCAGTTTTAATTCTATCTGGGCTTTTGCTTTCCTAACCTGATCCCTGGCTGCTCAGACAATTTCTTTGTATTCCTCCCAGGCTATGTGTTCTTGCTTCCACCCTCTGTAGGCTTCCTTTTTGAGCCTGAGTTTCTCCAGGAGCTCCTTATTCATCCATGCAGGCCTCCTGGTGTTTTTGCCTGACTTCCTCTGTGTTGGGATGCATGGCTCCTCATCTTGGAGGAGGTGATCCTTGAATATTAACCAGCTTTCTTGGGCCCCCCTTCCCTCCAGGGCTTTATCCCACAGTACTATACCAAGCAGATCCCCTCTTCCCCTTCTCTGACAAGTGGACACCATCAGGCCCCAGTAGACGTGGTTTCTCAAAGCAAGTCCCATGGTCTAAGTTCCATACCGCTGGCTGTGGCACCAGTCCTGTAGCCATTTGTTGATTCGCCAGATTCAGCTGGCCCTTTCAAACCCCTTCCCTTTGACTGGGAGGACTGATGAAAAAAACACCTGCACCCCAGAGTCCCTGACAACCGCTCCCAGGACTCTGTAATCCTTGATACTCCTCAGGCTGCTCCTGGCTGTATCACTGATACCCACATGAAACAACAGCAGCAAATAATAGTCAGAGGACTGTATGAGGCTTGGTAGTCTCTCTGTGACATCTCTGATACGAGCCCCTGGTAAGCAGCACACCTCGCTAGAGAGTGCATCAGGTAGGCAAATGAGTGCTTCTGTACCTCTCAGAAGAAAGTCGCCTATTACTATCATCCGTCACCTTTTCTTAGTTGCCCTGGTTGTTGTACGGGGAGCAGATCAGGTTGCCTTTCTCAGCCTCAGCACCTCTCTTGATGCAATGGGTCTTCTGTTTTCACTCTGCAGATCTGTGAAGCAGTTCTGCAAGGGCACCTCAGGCTTCAGGGGAAGCCTCTTCCTCCTGCTGGTCCTTGCTGTCACAGGCTTCCACTCTTCCCCCCTCCCTGACAGTGTGGGATTTTTTGGCTGTTTGGCCACTGGCTGTGGGTTCACTGCAGACTGTGCAGGTCGAGGCACCTCCTGCAGTCTGATGTCTGCCCTGCAGACTTTCCCTTCATCAGCCTTGTCTGGGTGGAGGTATAGGCCACCGCTGGGTGCATGGTGCAGACCCCCCAGCCAGTGCTGCAGCCTTTGCTCTCACCATTTTGCCTTGAGGATCAGGTAGGATGAGTGCCCTTGACCTGTGCAGATGGTCACAGAACGGTGCCCAGTGCTCAACCAGTGGAATGCTCCTTCCTCGAAGAGGCACCCTTCTCATGCATCTTCCCATGTGAACAGCCAAAATTCGTAAGAACTTGTTTTTCTTCCTGACACTCCTTGTCTTATTGGCTGCACATTGTTTAACATCTCCAAAATAAAACAAAGGCATCTCACATGAAATGATTTCATGCCCTGTGTAAGCCTGATGCAGTCCTCAAGTAGGGCCCATGCTGTGCTGTGAATGAGACTCCGTGAGAAAAGGTATGCCGTTGCATCATCAAAGAGTACACTGTGAAGTGTAAAAGGACAGCTAAGATTTCAAGGGCAAGTTTGGTCACATCAACATTTCTTGTTGAGGCTAAGACCCCATTATCCAAGATGTCCTACTTATATTGCCAGATGGTGTAATGACTTCGAGTGAAAAGGTGAGCAAACACAACACAAAACGGAAATCAGCTAGTTTGGGCTTGAGTGCCAGCTAGGTCTCTAAGCTAATATAAAAATATAATCTTTCTTAATACATCATTTTCTGTTCTTTGGCTAGTGGAATTCACAGGCTTAATGTTCTTTCTGTTTTGTTTAAAGTCCCAAGCTTTTCTCAAAACATGTTACCTAAGCGTGTCAGCTGAAAAGCAAGTTCTCACTGACTTCTGTGGAGGCAAGGCCAGATCCTGTGTGACAACAGTGATCCATCAAGCCTGCCAATCCGCTCCTAAGGACCTTGACCCAATCTATGAAATCATTACTGTCTTCTCCTGCTTGAAGAGGTACCTCTTCAAGCATCACTTTGCACAGGATAGAGAGCTGTAAAAAAACTGTTTGTTTGAATTGTTTAAAAATTATCAAACTCTGTATGCTGCTGATGGGCAGGATCAGAGGCTCCTGTTCCTCCTGTCCTCCATCCCCTGTGTTATCCTTTGTACCTTCTCCGGGGTATGGCAGTGCATTCAGAGAGCAGAAAATGGTGTAGGGCCTTAGGGGTCTACAAAGTTTTATCACGGAAATAGTAGGTGCCTCTGCACTCACTGGGGCCACTGAGTCCAGGGGAATTTATCCATAGAGGAAAAAGGCAGTACTTTGCCTGTCCACGTAAAGAGTTTTGTGTTATAGTGACAGCACACTAAAAATATTTAGGAGAGGCTGTTTGTAACAAATCAGAGTATATCAAGAGGATCTTCCACCCAGCGGTGTGGGCCTGGGCGTTGAGCTGCCTTTCAGCTTGCTGCTGGTAAGAAATAGCATTCCTCGTGCCCCAGGCCTCAGCCTCAGAACCTTTTGTGTTATGGCCAGCTGTTCTGACCAGGATTTGCCACATCCTAGCAGCTTCTGAACTCAGCTACTGCGTATCATTTCCTCACTGGATGAGTGCAAGGGAGCCGTCATTCCCCAGTCCCAGGCTACTAATGCCCAATGTCAGGCTGAGAGCAAATGATCCAGTGTATGCCCAGCACTTGCAAAAGCACAACCTTAACTTGTAACATAGCAAGTAACTTTGGCAGTAAGTGGCATGTCTTGGCAGAGTAAACACCAGTCATTGGAGGCTAGTGACATTTTGCCTGCCACTATGTACAGATGCTCACTTGTTACAAGTACATGTTGCACTTGTCTCATGCTTTGTAGCAATCAGGCCTTTTCTTGGATTTAGGTGAAATGGTCTGAAAAGGGACAGAGATTCATAGTGTGGGAGCAGCAGCTTAAGAAGTGGTTTTGATATCTGCCCAAACAGCCATTAGAGGCAAAAGAAATGCCAATCTGGAGCTGGCAGAGTGTTTCAAGTGCTTCGAGTGCACGCAACTGCATGATGGAAGTGACAATCAGATGGTGCCCCAATCATCTTTTCTCATTGGAAAAAGCTTAAATGCACAGTCATTCTCTAGGAGATAAAACTATTCTAGGGAAAAGGGGTTTATCTGAGGGCTTGAGGGGGCTGCTGAACAAGGCCAAACATATTTTAAAGAAATCCTTCATAACCAGTGCTTTTATTAGAAAATTCTAGGGGAAAATGAAGCATATCAGGAAAGCAGAAGGCATTAAAAGCATAGACATGAGTTTAAACCTCTACTGGGAGAATAAAACAAACATAAAACAAAGGGTTTCATACCTGATATAACTCCATCTTTTCCTGAAATGCAACCCCTAAATCATTTTGGTTATCCCGGTCTCCAGAAATGGATGAGAAAGAAAAAATTTTAATTCTCAAAATAAAATGATGCTTTCTAACCAGCTTACACAAATTTCAGACCCTAATGTTCCGAATACTACCATTTTAATTTTTCTAGAACAAATCATAATTTGACTTGATTATCCCAAAAGACTATTTCTTTAGACCATCTCATCAAACCAGGGCCTTCTTAAACTATTTCAGTTCTTCTGTTGACTCTGGCAAGGTGTTCCTGGAGCTGCTGCCATCTCCACTGAGCTCGTCCAGTTGTAACTGTGGGGCCCTCTCCAGCATATGGCAAAGGAATAGATGCCCACACACATCCTTTATCTGTCTGAGGGAAGTGCTATGCTGCTATAGGCACAGCTGTGGATGGAGCATGCAGCAGGGGATGGGCATGTTCTGACTTGATTTAATACTGCATTTTGCCGGGCAGAAAAACACTCCAGTGTAAAAATGTCTTTGGCAGAACCTCTCCCTGCAATGTTGATCCTCCCTTCCATCCCCCCGCATCTCAAACAGATGTGGTGCTCTCTCCAGTGTTACTCTAATGCCAAAATATTTGCTTATATCACAGAGATTTTAGGGATACAAGCAAGTGTGTGTTTGTGTGTAATGATTTTTGGAATATCTCCTCCACTGTCAGTGGAAAAGCACCAGGATGGGAAGGATCCAGAATATCTGCAAGAACTGGCGAATTAGTCACCTTTAAAGAAAAAAGTACCTGCCAGAAATTCTCTTCAGCACTCCACAGACCTTTCCTTCCTATCCCATGTCAGCAAAATGTGCTTAATGGATCATACTGAACCTTTGCAGAATAGCAGCTGCTCATTTTACAGATTTAATAAATTAAAGGCCAGATTCAATGGGTTATGGGTCTGCTACTGCCAGACATGAACTGCTCCAAAAGCACATGCTAGATCTGGGCTGTTCTGTGATCTTCGTTTTCCCAGACTACAGGCCAAGAACTCAAGTTAAACGGTGAGCCACGGCAGTAGTGAAATAAGAGTTTGTCAAGGTGCGACACTTGTGAGCTGAGCTCAATAATATACATTTTATGGTTCCAAGCCACAGCCCAGTTCAGAAAAAAAAGTCTGCATTTATTCAACAAAGGACTTGTAGTATTATTGCTAGTGGAATTTGAAAAAATAAGCATTGTTGAAGAATTGCCTGAGCCTCTCCGGTTATCCACTGTTGAGCTGGGTTCTTAGCCAGATAAGTCAAGGTGAAGTATTAATGATCTTCGTTCAAGGAAGCACTCAGTCACATCCCTAACTTTGGTATTATAACTAGTCCCATTGGAATCTATTGCACAGCTCAGATGCTTAAAGGTAGACATATGTCTATGTACTTTCCTGCCTAAATCCTTCAACTGAAGAGCTAATATTTATAAACAGGAGACAAGCTGAATAAAAACAGAAAGTGATCCAGACCAGGCAAAAATAGAGACCAGTAAATCCAATTGCAAAGTGTTTCAAATTAAGGGAGAAAGCAGAGAGAGACTAAAGGGATGCAAGACAAAGTCTAGATGTAGACGTTAGATGTTGTACATGAACTGTAATACTGAGTATAGTGCAGCAAAAGAACAGCTTTCCCCAAATGCTTGAACACAGCATTGCCACTGAGGAAATTAATTGAATTAGATTAATAAGAATATGAAAGTCCCCTTTGCAAACATAACTGCTCACATACACACAAATGCAATTATTTTGTGTTTAACTGACATGAGAAATTTGTGTGTGAAACTAGCAAGGAGAAGAACTATTGCAAAACAAACAAATAGCATGGGAAAGTGCTAACTGCACAGTCAATGCGGCAAAGATCCTGTGTTCTGTCTATGACTCAAGGAACGAAATAGAAAAGTTAAGAGCTCACACCATGAGCTCCCAGCAGCGTGACTGTTTATGTGCAACAAAAGGACTAAATAAATACAAGGAAATGGGAAGAAAAAAGTTCCATCAACAATTTTTAACCATACGTTTTCTAAAGAAATAGCCTCTCGTGGAGCTTTAGCTCCACTTACTGGCTGTAAATTAAAGTCCTTATATATACTCAAAGGACAGCTCTCAAATAATTTTTACTGCCTTCAGTCTGGTCTCCTGCACCGTCCAGTTGAGCTACTCTGACTGACCTTGGTGCCACATAAATCAGAGGCACAGCAGTATGCAGAAGTCAGTGAGGTCCACCAGACCAGCCACACCAGCATTCACCACATTCGTGGTGCTCTGAGCTCCCCTAGGCTACCTGCTGCTGCCAGGTAGGTCCACGCCTGGCATGCAGAGCGTACCTGGGTATATAACACAGCAAAGGCAAGGCAGGGCGAATGCAACTCTGATTCACGAAGCAGAGAGATCGTGTACCAGTCCTCATACAGTTGCAAGATGTGAGCATTTATCTGCCCCACCACCTCAGCACAACCAACGTCTATTTAAATGTACTACAAAGGGTGCATGCCTCATATCAGGGATTAATGGAGATATTGTTTATCTGGCTTGCCTCCTCCTCAGCATCATAACTGGGTTTGCAGATTGAATTACCTTAATCCTCCTCAGTCTTACCATGGAGCACATATGTAACATGTCAGCACAGCACTAGAACTAGAAATGCCAGACATGAGATGCAGTGGCCAAAAGTGGGTAAGGAAAGAGCTGGAAGTCAGTTACCCATGCTTGAAGGCCAACAGTTGGACCCTTAGTAGGAATAGGTACAACAGTACCTATAGATAGCTAATCAGAGAAGAGCAGGGTAGCCTGAACTTATGGAATGTCCTGTGCAGCTAAGGACTTTGGGCTTATCTAGTTTGGAGAAAAGGAGGTTGAGGGGCAACCTCATTGCTCTCTACAGCTTCCTGAGGAGGGGAAGTGGAGAGGGAGGTGCTGATCTCTTCTCCCTGGTATCCAGTGATAGGACGCGTAGGAATGGTTCAAAGCTGCACCAGGGGAGACATAGACTGGACATTAGGAAGCATTTCTTTACCGATAGGGTGGTCAAACACTGGAACAGGTTTCCTAGAGACGTGGTCGATACTCCAAGCCTGTTAGTCTTTAAGAGGCATTTGGACAATGCCCTTAACAACAGGCTTTAACTTTTGGTCAGCCCTGAACCGGTCAGGCAGTTGGACTAGACGATCATTGTACATCCCTTGTATTCTACTCTACTCCGTGCCAGCAATTTTCTATTATATACCAGTAATACTCTATTCTATTCCAGCAATGTTTAAAGGAATCCAGCTGTTACCCATTCAGGCACAGTGAAGCACATGTGACCCAAAAAGCTAGAGAAGAACTCACCAGCAAAAAGAAGACAAATCCCTTCCAAACCAGGGAAAACAGCACATGCTGTCAGTGGTCTGTGTGAGGGCACTGCACTACCCTAATTAAGCCTGAACAGCAAATGGTGAAAATTCTCTTACAGAGCCAGAAAGCAACAAAAGGTGGACCCATAAAGCCATGAGACAACTGTCTGCCAAAAAAACCCACACCCTTATGATACCTGTAACATCCGTGTGAGACCATCCTCAAGAATGGAAACAACATGCTTAGTCAACCTCCTGTTCTTCAGTAATGTGTATTCTGTACATGTGTATAGCTTTACAGTCGCTAATTTTAACAAACTTTTTCTGACCTTCAGCAGAGTGAAACAGGCTGGGGATTTCCCTACAGATTTCCTAGCCTTGCCCCAGTTCTCGTGGGAGGAATCTAGTGTGAATTAACCGCCTGCTGTTCCTGCTTACAGTCACATACTTCACCCAAGCGCCTGATGCCCGTTGTGATCTGACAGGCTGTGGTGGTACCTGCAGGTGGTGGGTAAGGCAGAAGCACAGGTGGTAGAAAACACTGTTGCTGTGATCACTCCGAGTCTGCAGGGAGCCAAGGTTACCTCTTGACCTGCTCATTTGAGGTAAAAAAAACGTTGCCATGCAACTATACTAGCAAAGTAGTCGTCTTTAGGTCAGAGTTAACTGAACCCAACATGACCTTACTTCTGCTCATTTTTCTGCTGTAGAAAAGCTCAAAGGCATAATGCAAAGTCACATGTATTAAAAGGGACTACCTTAGAAAGGTTACCTCTTCATTTAATCATACATTTCGGTTATTGCTCAATTAATATACCTCATGCATTTTCATCCCTCTATTACAGCTGCAGTATCTTTAGACCTGGAGCTGTACGGCTCTGTGCCAGGCATTTACTGTTATCTGCTGAGATAGGTAAATCATTTCCTTCAGTACAGTCAGCATGTATCCTTTCAAAGCAGAGGATAACTTCTGTGGTCTTTTATAAGGAAGTATGCCAGGTTTGTACTAGAGTGAGAGGACCCTTGTTTCCCCACACCTCCCTATCTGCACTAGGGTTGGAGGTATAACAGGTTATGTGCATGTTCAGGACTCAAGATGACAGCACAGGATGCCCACCTCTAAAGTCTCCTGCTCATTAGGAACTTTGGTCTGTGTACACCAGTTAGCACCTAACTTCTCTGTCATGTCTATGAACAAGACACCCAATACAACACTTCAGAAGTTCAGAAAGAGTGATCGAGAATTTCACAAGGAGACTGTCTCTATTAAAGATCAAATTGTCTCTGAGCACAGAGTGAAAGACTTTATTAATTTATACAACACCTTGTCATCACGACTGTATTGCACCATACACACTTGCAAAGAGCTCCTCTGGCAGTACAGTCCAGCACAGATCCAGAGAAAATTAGCTACAACTCATATGGAGCTTCTTGCTAAGCTGATCGTGCTGCTTTCAGGATAAAAGCTAGTATCTCCAGGCAGAGATACTTCCCTACCTATATGTACCAGCCTACTTAGTGGTCATGCAGAGAACTCAGTCCCGTGCTCCATTGCAGGGTAGATGAGCTTTCTGTTGCTTATGATCTCAACGAAAAGCATTTGTAAGCATGGCAAATGAGTCACAGTTTTTGTCCAAAGTGAACTCTAGAAGCATAGACTGTTTTTACTGCATCTCTGTTTTGCCTCTCCAGACGAAGCCCATCCACCACTTCACATTCAAACTTTACTAATTTATACACAGTAAAAGTACTGCCCTAGCTGCTTGTCACTGTAAGTGGCTGAATCTTAAAAGTAGTGTTATAGTGTTCAAAACAGGAATACTGTGTGTCCATCCTTTGGGACATGGCCTTCCAAATCCATAGGGAAGAAACTGCATATTAAATAATGGGTGTACACTAGTGTAAAACTACTTTGCACAAGCAACAACCATGTTCAGGCTTAAAAGGCTGCTTGAATCAGCTGATAAAGTTGAGATGTTGCTGTTCCGGTGAATGGGAGAGTGACTTCATGCTCCCATGGCTCCATATGCAGAGCTCAAGGTCTATGTCTTACTTCATTTTCCAGTACGGAGCACAGAGGTTTTATGCTAGCTGTCTCCACAGGGAAGAATCATTCCCAACAAAAGCCAGGAGAAAAATCACAATCACAAAAGCCCTTCTAATAGAAATGTATAGCCATAAATGACAAGGAAAAAACAAACAAACAAACAAACAAAAAACAAAGGCAAAAACCACTTTCAAACTGGAGAAGGCTTTGCTTGCCCAGAAATGTTTAACCATTTAATATGAAGCCTCAGGAAGGAAATGCAATAATTTACAATATTATCACTGAACTGCTTTATTATCTAAAATATAAATCAGAAAGTCACCCTGCTGTGAGACAAAATATCATTAACTTCCTGATCTTTAGAGCAGCCAAGTCCTTGAAGGGATACTTAATATCAAAGCATAGCATATCTCACTTCCTTCAGCTGTAAATGGCTATGTACAAAGTATAAAAGAAACACAGGTCTTACTTCTATTAAGCATGAAAGCTGAAGACTACAACAGAAATTGTTGATCCTCCCATACCTCTGGAATTGAATAATTACACAGAAGGAGAACAAATTCATCAAGAAATTGTCCATCAGTTTTCAGTTGGAATATGATTCATCACTCCTTTTTTCCCCTTCCTTCTCTATACATTCCTTCTGGAGTTTCAGATGAAGTTAACAGTGATGAAAATGCACCTACTAGCCAGAAAAGCCTCAGCAATAAATGAATATGGGGTTCCCTAGGTAAACATGGGGGGAATAGATTGCAGGATACATAGTTCACAACTTGTGTGCAATTAGTTAGAGTGGGCTTCTTGTTCAGAAATTGAGCTTAATGTCTTTGTATTGCTTACATCCTACAAAGAGTGTTAAAATGGTATAAAGGCCTTGAGCTGGCCAAGTGTGCAGTTGTTCGTACTAAGTGGTGAGTCTTGTCTAAAACCAAATGATCCATTATACTTATGGCAAATTCAGATGAGACTGGTAAAGATTAAGGGATTAAAAATCAATATAACATTTAAATGTAGATTTGAAAGTAATTCTTACCAGGTCCTGAGTCTGATATTCTTGAAAGACAGTGGGGGAATATTAGGCACACTATCAGGAGTCACAATCCATTCTTACTTGCTGAGAGTGGAAACAAAAATACCTATTGCAAAATAGTGGCAACAGTATTGGAATATCTCTTCAAGAATAGGTAAAGATCAAAAGATTATGGGAGAAAGCCTACATCTCATCTTCTCTCCAAAATATGTGTTCCCTTACAGGAGGAAATGAGTGAAGGGTACAGATTTCTGAGTCCACCTTTTCCTCACCATGGGATTTACCACCTGCTCCCCCTTCATGGGCAGTACCAGTGCTTTACTTACCAGACACGCTTCTCCCACGAAACAAGGTGCTGCACATAAATAGAAGGGAGGAAATAGAATTTAGTATGAATTTGGGGTCACTGTTCCATGAGGATTGCTCCAAAATGTGATGATTTATGAAAGGATACTGGTTTTGTCTTGATTACTATTACTGATGTGGAAAAGATAGTGGGATATAAAGAAAATGACCCAAAACAGGGAAAGGAGAAGTCTGGGCCTGTAACTTCACTATTCCTTTAAAAAAGGTCTTTAAAAACTCTAGGTGTGCAGATAATTTGGACTTCCAAGAAATGGAATGCTAGTACAGGGTGCTGTTGTACACTGGCTCATTTTAAGCTCGAGATATCTGTAAATGTCCCCTTGTGTTTAAGGGAGCTTAACCAACACAATATTTAGACACCTGAGATGTCTATAAATCAAAAGCACATAAGGTAATCCCCTAGCATGCATGTCAGATGGTCCCTGTTATAAACTGACCAAAACCTCAGATCAAATTTGCAAACATATCACTCTTTTCACAGACTACCCCCCTCCACCATGTTATTAAGTGATATTCATTAAAACTGGTGATGCAGTTTGAGTAAAGGGAATAAAACAGAGGTAATTCAAAAGGAGGACTCAAATAGCTCAGAAGCTGGCATAAAGCACGAAAGGACCGTCTTTGTATCCCACCTGACAATGCAGTTTGCAGCAGTCTTGTCACAGCCACACTGCAGCACCAGGAGTGGTGTCAGCTAAATGAGAAGGCTCTTTTCTTTCTCAATTCTTAGTCACACTTACAGTTACTGTTTAGCTCTTATTCCTGCAGGCTGAGATCTGACAGCCAAAAAAGAGCTATTGGATGAATTTCGCTTGTCTCTCTGCTTAAGTCTCAGCTAATTCTTCAGCTGTGTCAGTCGGGACTTGAGTGGTACATAAAGCTTGCAGTGCCTCTCTGCAAAAGAAATTTCACTCTTTGGTACTGTATAATTTGCAGTGGCTGATTTTACCATTCATCTGAGAAATCTTTAACAGAAATATTAATACTAGAAATATAAATACTGGTATGAATGAGATTATATGAATTGAAATGTGGGTATATGAAAGCACCAGGAAAAAATGTCAGAACAAGGGTCAAAGAACTGGTGTGCATTAATTGCTACAGAACACCATATCTGTAATTTTACACAAAAGACTGAAAAAAAGGAAGAAAAAATTCACTTAAACATAAGGTGAAGGTGGAGAACAGTGCTGGAGCCATAAAATACACAGATAAAGAAAAAGTGAAGTTCATAAATTTTAGCTAAAACCTGTACGGGGCAAGAAAAAATATGAGGCAAGGGGTCCAAACATCACTAATTCCACATAAAGGCATGTGTATTTCTTATATTCCTCATTTTTAACTACAGTAACATACCACTGCAGAAAAATTTCAGTATGAGTTTATATATTTACTTCCTTCTTCATAAATAAGTAATTTTCTCCATCCTTTTATTGTCTGGTCTCATTCTAGTTTATTGGTATCCTCTCTTCCCAGGATGTCAAACAGTGAAAGACATATTTCCAGAGTTCCTTCTGTGCACAACCTCTTCAAAAGCTGTGCCTGCTAATCTACTTGGATAGTTGCTGTTTTTTGTGTGAGTCTCCTAACAAGCACATAAGCAGTTTGCAGCACATAGGCCAGAGGGTTTTGTTTGCAGGTCTGATGTTTCTTTTTTAAAAAGGTGTTAAAAGAAGAGTCAATAGGTCCTTGCAGCTGCTTAAAGCATGCTGCATAGCCTCTGGAGTGATGGGCCTTTCTTCACTAGAAACATTTCAACAACAAAGACAGACCTAGGACCACTACTGTTCTTTGCAGCATTTGCTCCGACAACAGGAGCAGGAGACTTTGGCTCCCGCTACGGGAGGATTTACAGGTGCTCTCCCAAGCCCTGCCACAATTCACTGTGATGTTTTAGGTGAGCTGCTGACACGACCAAAGCGTGGAGCAGACACCTGTCCTAAGGATAGACTCTGATAGCCAGACTGCGCTGCCTGCAATAAAGTCCATCTCAACCTTGTCAGAATAAAACATGTGATGTACAACTTCTACCTGTGGCAAGTTTGGAATAACGACTGTTAGTCCAAGAAGATTGAGTCTTCCTTTCATTTATACAGCAGTACATATGTCCTAAGTCCAAGTTACAGCTCAGTGAAAGAGGAAGGACTACATATGATAGGTGGGTTATCCTGACTAGCTGGCAGGGACAGGTTGTTATCATGCCTCCTGTGACTCCACTAGCAGCAAATAGGTTGTTCTCACTTCAGTCTGATCTCATGAACAGACTAGCAGCCAGCTGCCAAGAAGATGGAGGCAGGAGAAGCACTCTGTTTCCCAGCCTCTTGCTCGCTGGGAGATGAAAATGTTGAAGTATGTAGGAACAAAGGTGTACAGATTGCACCTGGGCAATTCCCAGCCCATTCCTTTGCTGTCTCTGTCTAGCACTGGTGCAGCTAAAGAATTCGGTCCCCTTGAAGCAGTCAAGTAACAGAAGACATTCTCTAAGTTTCTCTTAAAGATGTAATTGAAGACAGAGTAGGTTTGGCTGCCACATGAAACAAGATTCATGCAGGAAAGGAACTACTTACCCCATGAAATGTCACCTTATTCTGGCCTGTGAAGGAGGCCACTTACCAACTTAACGAAAGAACGGGAGAAAGCAGTGGGTTAGGAGCAAGACAGAGGATGAAGGGAAAAGCAGGAGAGATTAAACAAAATGAGAAAGTACAACTGAGCTCTCTTAAGTCCACTGCCACGTAACATAACATACTCAAACTGATCAATTGAACATAATGCTGTAATGCTAATGCAGAAACAAAAGAGGTAACTTGGCCATTTCACTATCTGCGGCTACTGCCGTTAATCAAGTTTTGACACTGTGGTTTTCTTTCCTTTTTGTTCCACCCCAGACTAAACCAACACAGAGACAGGATGTTCCTGCAAAGCAGCAGGGGCCAAAGAAGCAGATGGGGACAGGCCTGTTCCTCGCTAGTCCTGGTACACTCTTCACAACATCATTTCCTGTGCTTTGCCTTGTTCTGTTAAAATTCCTGCAGGCAAGGGAAAGACGATGGCTTGTAACATAAAGCACAGCATGTGCGCTCTGACTTTTGTCTTTATTTCTAGTCCAGGTCCCTGAGTCATAGAATATGTGTTAATTCTCAAAGCACGAAGATATTCCTCAAGTGCTTCAACAGTCACATTTTTAAAAAATAAATCTTCTGTTTCTTCCAGCAGCTCACAGTCTCTCTTTAGATCTCTGTATTATTCTTACTATTGTTCAAATCAAGGCAGCAGATTTACTGGCACCATAAACTGGAAGACTGACAGAGAGACTCGCACAGAGCATGCATTTCATATGTTCCACCATGCCTGGGCTGGACTGGCTGCATCCTCCCAGAAGTAAGAGCTGTTTTTCTTGCTTTTGTCCGACCTTTTCCAGTGCAGCTCTTTTTCTTGCTTTTGTCAGACCTTTTCCAGTGCAAGGTTATACAAATTTATACACACCACCCTGTTGGAGCAGTTCTCATGAGGAAAGCCCATGCTGAATACCATGGCATGCTTTCTGCAGCAATTACCCAGCTGGTGCTGTTTCCACACCTCTGCAGATTTTTGAGGACACTAACAGAATGGTAAATCAAACAGAACTACCTTTGTTTCTGATGCATTAGAAACATGGTCGTTGCGCACCCTAAGCTCACTCTTTTTGTACACTTGAAGACAGCTTCTCCTATTTTATTCTGGGTTATGCAACAGAAGGGAGAACACCAGATGATTTGCCAAATGGAGAGGAATTAAACTGTGCCAAGTCCTATCTGGAGTTTACTCACAGACACATACGCCCATATCACAAACTGTCTCGTTGCAATATTTTTCCACGAAAACTAAAAATGGTGCAGGATGCATTATTGTGTATTTCTTCATGGATTACAAGCTTCCTACGTACTCCAGCACCTTTGTATTGGTAATATGTGCCCTGCTGGTTTTGAAACCCATGTTGGTATGTCAGAACCTGGCTGCTATCTGTCAGCAGTGAAAGTGTTAATGTGTCAGATACAATAAAGCTTCACGAAAAATAGCACCCCCACCAACATAAGCTTATTCCTTGGGAGGCAGATAACGCCTTTCTTAACATTTTGACTAAACTCCTCTGAGTTCTCTTACAGTTTTGCTGATTTTTTGCACCACACCTCAGCATCAGCTGTTCACATGCAGTGGGCACCCCTGAGTCCTGCAAATGAAGCGCATTTGCAGGTCTGTAAGTATATTAGAAATGGCTAGGCTTTCAAAGCTGGGCTTGTTCAAATACATAGTCCATCTTGTAATTGACTGTCAGCTTGATTTACAATGGCAGTTGTGATGGGTTTGGAGATTTCAATCCAAAAGGCTCTCTGAAATAAATGAGGGGAAAAGTCAGTCCGGTGAGGCAACTCTATTTGTTAATATCATCAAAGAACAGGGAATAGTTTAGGCAACACATCAGCCCCAAACAAAATGCACTCAGGACAGAAGCAGCCCAGACAGAGGCAGTTTATAAAACAAATCACAACAGCTGTAGAAATTACAGAAGCAGATGAAGGAATGAAGGTCAGAAAGGGGAAATAAAAAAATCAGTCTATTCAGAAGCAAAGCAAGGAATGAGCAACAACATTTAAGTTCTGAAGATTTTTGACCTTTCAAATGCTGTATGTCATTTGTGGAAAAAGCTTCAAAGAATCCAAATCATATGTTATGGGCTTGAATTTGTGGCACTGTGAATCTTCCAGTCAGCCACAGTTTGCTTCAGAAACAGCATGCCTGACCATTTAATTTTTGTAAAATGCTGAAACTCTGGTTAAACATTAGGAAAGGAGGTAAAGGAGAAGGGAAGAAGATGCTTATGGAGACCTCGATGTTCCTTGGTTGGTCTCTGGTACAACAGACCGTCATCTTCACTCCCAAGGCTCTGAACACCTTGCACTTTGCAGCCATTGCCTTTCCATTTTTAATGTGAATAGAGACACTCCAGATGCAGTAAGGTTATCCAAAACTGAGAGGACTAAGGGAAAACTTATTTTGCACCTGTTGCAAGAGCTTGTCAGCAGGTGAAAAAAGTTAACACTTTGTTTTCCAGCCACAACTTTGTCAAGTCTCACTCCTGTGTTTAAGTTAGTTTACTCTGTTTAGACTAGCACACCTGAGATTTTTGCTGAACTAGAAGCATCCATGGACATTCTCGGCTTTGTTCAGATTTAATAAACAGCAATAAAAATTAAAGCAAAGCCAGCTTCAAAATCTATCACATATTTTATACAGACACTTATGTATTAACATATGACAGTTTTTGAAAGACACCCAACAAATTAATACGTGAATTATGATCTTGATTTTTCACGTAGACCCAACTGACTGAATTGGATAGTTTATTACTTTGCCATAGGGATCCTCCCATCTCCTACTTCTGATTTCTGTGCTTTGCCATTAGACTGCAAGAACTCAGTAAGTCAAACAATCAGCCACATCAGCAGGCAACTTTTTGGTAATAATACTGTATGCATGCCAGTTTTGAACTTGACAATGGAAACTGCAAGTGCTGTGGTCTGTCTTTAGATGCACCAGTTCATTTGGTCAGGCAGGTTAATCCCTTTGGTAACTAACACACGCAAAGACAGACATTTAGTTCAAAATCAAAAGTTTCTCCAAAGTGAACCACAGAATAAGTCTCTATTTACTAGCACTGCAACATCACCTCTGTCCTCTTGCTACTGAACAACAAGGACTTTTGAATGCCTGAGTCCAGTCAGCAAGGGGACCATATTCATATGCCAAATATCCAGTCCGAAGTCCTATTCCCAGTGCTCCAGTTCCTCTCTTCCTTTGCATAGCTTCTTCAGTCCTTGAGAAGGTTTAATTATTTCTGGATTTAAAACTCTTTTTCGCCATTGGGAAATTATGTCCATATTGTTTTCAGTGACAATGTTTACAAAAAAGTTCTTTTTTTTAGGTTAAAAAGGAGTACATTTTTTAAAAATATCATTCTGCTCCAATTTCTGTTGAAAAATATTTTACCTTAGAAAATCAGAGGAAAACATAAACCAAAAACTGTGTGAAAATATGTGTTTCAATTAAACCAATATACCAAAAAACAGATGGTGCTTTTCATCGACCTTAATTCTCCTTCTTTACATCAACTTCACTCCTGTTTTCCTCATTTTCAGAGCTTAGTACAAGTTCGTTCAAGACACATCACCATTGTCCTTCCATAACTTCCTATCTTCTTGGCCTCATCACTGAAAACTCTCTTACCTTTCCATTCACATGCATCTCCTAATCTCATAGTGGTACCTCTTTCCTGTTTCCCACTACTGCCAGAGTGCCTTTCAATCCAGACAAACAGCAATGTTCTGGCTTTAAGGGTCTTCCACAATTTCTCAAAATATATTCAGCTGTAACTGTGCTCCCCGCTACACAAAACCAGATCCATTAACCAGACTTTTTTTTATGATTCCCTTGATTTAATTCATTGCATTTTGTCTTTGGATATTATCACTTACCTGGCAAAAACCTATGGGATCTCATTAAAATTGCTTTCTTTTGCCCTTTTCCCAGAGGAGAATGTAGGACAACCATATTAATTAAAATACAGATAGATCCCAAAGTCTCAACAACATTCCTCATGAGGAACATGCTCATAAAATTCCATCCTTTCACATTGCCCAGGACCTGGATTTATTTTTTTGGCTGTCTGTAACCCTCTTGGGATTGCTGGCTGGGGACTCTGTCCGGGGGGAAGGGAGGAACTGCTGCAGCTGCATAATTCTACTGAGATAAATCGTTTAGCACATTTCCATATATGAATGGCTTTATTAAAGTCATTTAAATAGGGCCAGAGATGCTGAGGTTCAAAATCTCCAGAGAGGATGAAAATAAATCCAAGATGAATACGGGATTTGACAACAGCAGTCTTCAGGGCGCTATTACAGAAAGGGACAATGCAAAGGAGATTCAAACATGGCATTTTGAGATGGTAGAGAAACAATGGAAATGAAGTATAAAGGAAAATAATAGGAAAGAAGACACAGCTAAAACAGAAGTTTATCAAAATACCAGAAGTCTTTGAAAACAATCCAAAATGAGCATACACCAAACATGGTGTCATCAGTGTGTCATGATCAGGCAGTTGACCTAAACTAGATTAAAATATGAAGAAGTTGATGCTTCCTCCAGAGCAGTTTTTCTCTGAAATGAAAAAAAAAAAAAAAGAAAAGAAAAAGATTGAGAAAGGATAAAACATAAAATAGCTGGGGTTCCCTGAAAGATGAGATGCAGCTTTCTCTGAGAAAGCTTTCTTTCCAGGTTTCGGAAGAGTCACTGCTTTTTAACACAGAACTCCACTCCCCAGGAAACTCAACTCCTCAGGGCTGTCAGACCCGCAGCCTGGCTACAAAAGTGCAGTTGCTTGGAAAGTAAGTTTCACTCTGATTATGGGAGAAGAAGCGTCAATTGTTCCTACTTTGTCCATGCTCTGTTCAAAAATGCAAAGACAATGTCTTAGACTAAGAAAAACTCCTGTGAAACGGTGAAGGATGTCAAACGATAGCAAGGGAAGACAACGTAAGAAGGAAAGGATGTCCAAAGTCAGCTTTCTGCAGGTTATTGGAAGCATTTGAAATAAACTTGGAAAGGACATTCGCCAAGTTCAGTAGCATTTGTATGCTGAGATCTGTATAGATAAATTCAGCTTTTGAGTTCTGTATCTCCTTTGGATCCATCAGCTTCTCAACTGATACATCTACGTTCTACTTTGAAGCTGGTATTTTTACATGCTGAAAGGAAGATGAAGAGAGAGATACAAACTAATGCATATGCTCAGTAGAAGTTTCCTGTGAACATAAAAGAGGGAGGACTGAGGGCCAGAGACTGACTCAGTCTTCAAGAATAAATCCAAAATTATGCCATTGGCATCAGAATGCCTATTCCACTTTTTGCTGCTGTAACTGCGAGCGGAATACAGCTTTATTTAGCACTGGTCAAAATTTCTTCATTGTGAATGTGTGTGCCAATTCTGGGTGGTCCAGCATCTTCAGAGAGAGTCGCTACCTGCACTATGAGATTCCTGTCCTTGGGACAGAAAACTAAAAGCAATCTGAGCTTTCTGAAGCATCAGTGTTCATATGCTATCCCTCCACAGCAGTCATTGCTCTCCAGCTGAGGTCAGACTTCCTCTTTCACAAACAAATGTGAGCCAACAACCTGTTTTCTCACTTTCTGCTCAACCTTCTTCTGCTAATCTGTGTAAAGTACAGTAGGAAATCCAAAATGAGAGGTCAATACTAAAAACAGACTAAAAAAAGCAAAGTTATCCTGTGGAGGCTTTGAAAGTAAGCACCAGGAAGCTGGGCAAGTAATAAATGCTACAAGGTTCTGTCTCCAACAAGGAAAGGACAAGGCCGAGGTGCACTGGATACCTCACTCCAGAGCCTGATTCACTCTAAAATGCCTGAGAGAATTTGCAGTCACACAGTGGCCGCAATGCTCCCCAGCCAGTTGTCCCATAGCACAGCCCTCACCCTGTGAGTGTGTAGGTGCTGCTCTGCTGCCCCACTGTTTACCACAAAAGGATTTCTGTAACATATGGGAGCTGCATACCTGGAGCCTCCTCTGGGTAGGAAGCTGTTGGGGAGACCAGAGGAAAGACGCTCGCATCTGCCAGTTGGAAACAATTTACCAGGTGCTTGCTTGATTTCAGAGCTAGCATAAGATTTTTTTTTTTTTTTTTGCCTAGCTGCTGAAAACATTCTTATTCTTCTTACAAAAGAGAGTGGAGCTTATTCAGCTCTTGTGAAAATCCACTGACTCATGTTCGAGATAAATTTGCCCCTCAAGACTCAAAAGTAAGCAGTCAAAGCATTCTGGCATCCGAGGAATCACACCTGCTCCTAAAATCCTTCCTGGGGTAGAGCATATTCTTCTCACCCACGCAACCAGCAAGCTCTGCCAGCTGGTACAGAGTGGGAAGCAGAACAATATCTCTGTGTCTTCTCCCTCTCACCTTGCTTTTTTCCAATCTCTATCCCACCTGACTGTATGAGAGCTGCCTGCTGAGTGCTGCATAGCTCTTCCCGGACACAGAAAACAGGAAGGCAATGTCCTGTCGTTCCCTCCCACGCTTCCCTCAGCCCCGGTCCCTTGCCTGAATACCACCAGACTGAAACCTACCCATAGACCGTAAAATCTTAGAGGTCCTCCCAGCTGACAGGGGCTGTGGAAACATAACATGAATATTAATGCCCTGCTATTGGAAGTGTCTGGGATCATCCTTGCCTGCCCACAAGCATTTATTGAGGTCAGTAAAACCACTCTGACATTTATGTGTTGTTTGCAGAAGGAAAGGGGTGGGTAAAAGACTTACATCGGAGGCTGAGTCTCCGTTTTATCAGGAGCTATTTGAAGAGTGCTATTTGAAAAGTCAGACTAGATTTGGCGAGGCGGTTCAGGGGGGATCAAGGGAGCTTTATTTCATATAGTCCTAACTTGAGGAGCAGGATTGCTTTACCTGAAATTGTTCTCAAGCTTTTTCTGTGCAGAATACATGTGGATTTTATGCAACTTGCCACCTTCTTCTCTCCTTAAAACTCTTTATCTGATGTCTCAAAATTTCAGCCTTTGAGGATGTGTTATTTGACTTTTACAAGACGACCTCTTTGATGCATTAGGCTACACACAAAAGCCTTCTAGTTGCAAAAAGGCCCAAAGCAACAGTATTAAGTAAGCACAAAAGCCAGGGTTTTCTTTGACTTATAAATAAAAACTACAAAATTTCCAGGGAGAAGTTCCCACCTGTATTTGTCTCCCAAGCAGTCCAGGCAACGGCAGCCTTTATCAAATCACCAATAATGGGGATAACACTCTGCCATTTTGGACCATCACTGGAGACTAGTGCAATCAGGTGAGCCGACAAGAGCACCTGGTTCAGTCATGGCAGCAGCAGCTCTGCCAGGCTGCTCTGCAGCTGGCTGAGGCCCAGGCGCCTCGCAGAATATGCCCCCTCCAGACTCTTCTCTTTGTCCTTTTGAACAGGTCAGAGGGGCTATGCGAAACCAGCCCAGCCTCCTCACCCCATTGGTGAGGTTCAGCAGCTTTCCTTAGCCCAAAAACAAGGACAAGGAGGCAAACAAGGTTTCTGCTGAGAAATCACGTTTGCTTCATCCCTCCTTCCCAAAGCCCCAGAGTGCAGGAACTGGGATCTAAGACCTAGGTTCTCGGCTCCAGTGCTCACAACTTCTCTGAAAGTAACAGCTGGGTTTTTACCAAGGACCTGTAAAAGTCTTTTAACTAACACAAAGCTTAAAAGATTAACTCATTGCTGAGACCAGACCGTGATTCTCCTGATTCAGCAGTACTCACTCAATGTGCCTGAATATGCTTATACATTTCATCACTCAGAGCCTACGTAGATGACAGATGGAGATAGACAAAGTGGTGATGGCAGGGGTGGAGGGTGCAGTATTTCTTTTCCTTTTTTATTCCTTACTCAAACAAATGGCAGCCAAATAACACCCTCCGAACTCCCCCATCTCTGCAAGTTAATGGCAGCTACAAGATGTAACGTTCATTAGTTCAATGGTTTGCAACGTAACTCAAGGCTCAGCTGGTATTTTTCATGTGGAATGAGGCAAGAAAAGATAATCTGAAGGCTTGGTGGCTGCATGATGCCTATTTCTTATTTGTCTGATTGTACCTGAGAGTTAAGTGTGAAATTACGCGTGGAAAAAAATGTTATGTCACAGTAACAACCCAATAAACCTGACTGTGAAGCTTTTAAAGAAGCAGAAACCAGTGAACTCTTACTACTCACTTGTAGGAGTATTTCAAGTAGTCCTTTTCATTAGCTTTTATTCTTGACCACTTTTTCCAATAAATTAATTTGGTACTGAGCAAGAATCTTGGAACCTAAAGTCCACTAACCAAAGACTAACTGCAGCACATACAGCAGCAATACAGGCTTTCCATCTTTCATTATTATTGTCGTATTCTTTCTCTTGGTGCCAAAGAAGCAGCAAAGCAACCTCTATCCTTTCTTTGGGCCATGTATATCTTCATCCAGGTCTTTGGGCGTGAAGCAAGAAATGCCAGGCTTGCTCCTACATTACCTCTCTTTAGTGCACTGGGTTTAATCCATGGTGCAGCTCTGCTGGCCTATATCCTCTTTATTCTCTGTGTCAAAAACTTGCTGTAGGTGCCCAGAATAGCTCCATATGCCTTTTTCCCTGTTCTTCTCCGTTGTTACGTTCTTCCAGCTTCTTCCTCTGCATCTACACATCTATTATCATTGACCCTGTCTTTTTTTACATTTCATTCACTGTGATAACATCCATCATACAGTTATGGCAATTGTGTCTCTTCATATCCAGCAGCTGCATCTCACCCCAGCAACGCCAGCATTTTGCAATCTGCATCTCTGAAAATACAATAGTAATGGACTATAGTAAAGATTCTATTGCTACTCATAGTGGTTCTCATTTTCTGACCTTCAACGGGTTTTCTGCTCCTGCAGAAATTATTTTCTTTACCAACTTGGAAGCTAAAACTTTGCTATTTTTTATGGTGGTTTTTGCTTAGCTCAGTAATGGTCTGTTGTTATTGTCCAGAAGGGAGCCCCAGGTGGGATCTAGGCCTGAGACATCAGCTGTTTAAACAAGTGGAACGGCTGTCATTAATCTTTGCTTCTGGAGCTCATAACAGGAAAATGGAGCAAGCAGGGAATTGGTTCTCAATAAAAGAAGCGTCCTTCAGCCTTGCACAGTTTCATGTCCAGCCACTAATCAATATATATTGTTCCCATAGATCACAGTAGCAGCAGGTGAGAAATTGCTTGGACTAGAGGCTTGTGTAGAGTGGACATGGGAGGATTTCCCATGCACACTACAGACAAATCAATCTTCTAGAATAAGACTCCAAAGAAGTATCAGAAAAAGGCAAGAAATGATACCAAGGATGTTTAGAAACAGATCCTTTGGGGGGAATTTTTAAGACAGGAAGAAAGTCTGGTTCTTGTCATAAGGGTTTTCTTGTACTTCAAAGATCCATACAAATATGTTAGAAGATACGTCTTTGCAAAAATACTGGTAGCTGAGAGCTAACTGAAAAGTGTCACCTGCCTGCACACCAGGCCCTCCTTGTCTTAATGACTCATTCTTCTGAGTGTCTCTAACACCTGCATCCTCTGGTCCACACAGGCCACATTTCCTTTATATTGCTTCTTTGATCTGAGCGCCTCACTCTCGCCCCTTTCTCCTCTCTCCACTGAATCTCTCTTTGCCGCACTGGGGCTGTATGCATCAGTAAAAAGCGATTCTTCCTATCTACTCAGGAAAATTCCTGAGTGCTCTAAGCCGATCCAGCCTCCATTCTGCACTCTTGTACTGGCAAAGCAGTTGCTACAACAGCCCATGAGAGTAGCCCCAAGATGCAAGAGGCTGATACTGCTTCAATACAGGAATGTAATCTTCAGATTACTGCTGTCTGAGCCCACAGAGCTGACTTCAGTCTGGCTGAGGCATCACACTGAAATTTGACAGCAAGCCAGAATTTCCCATCCTGCTCCTGGTTCTGTGTTAACAGCAACGAAAACTCTGCAGTTTCAGAATTACACTGCTTACTAGAGGCTCCAGCTACAAGTAAATCAGTTTTTCTTTGGGAACAAAGTAAAATATCAGCAACGTTCAACTGGATCTGGTGATCAAACTCTGTGCAAAGGCTGCCGTTTCATGGCCCATCACAATCTTAACTCTTTCCACTGCTGGGCAGTAGGGAACGTTACTTCTGGCGTAGACTGGATTGGACATCTCTGAAGGAATTGTTTAATGGGCCCAACATCTGTCTTTTCTGTTAAGAACAGAGAGTACCTTAAAGTGGGCCATGAAGGACAATAGAAAGGTTTTTAATGGCTGAGAATTTGCCCAGTAGGTAACACAGCCCCTGTGTTTTCAGCTGCTGTGCAGGAGAGGTTACAGCAAGAGGCGTTTCAATTCCCAGAAGGAAGAAAGCACTTCTGGTTATATTACCAAGACAAATAGTGCAGTGAAATCAGTTCTGAGAGACAAGAATTGGTCCCGAAAGATTGACTGAGTAAATTTTCAATACAATTCAATTCATATGCTCCTTTGGTACTTTCTATTTTTTCCTCATAAGCAGCTGGTAGGCAGTGCAGAATGTGGCAAGCTTTTTTATATGATTGATGGTTTAGACTCTTCAATTAAAAGCACGTTTGCAGGTTTGAGCAAATCTCTGTGACAAGGCAGAAAAAAGAGCTCTGTGTGTGTGAAAAAAGAGGTCCTATTTTGTGTGCCTATTAACACCTCCGCTCCTGTTTTAATTCTGTCATTATTTGGCCAAGGGGATAAGACACCACAGCACACTGCTGTTGGCTGGAACTGTGGTACACAGCTCCTCTCCAGCGCAGTGTCCGCACCACCCTGCCAAGGACATGGGGAAATCGAGCATGAGCTGGGAGTTTTGCCATTGCTGACTGAGAGTGGGTGCCATCGTCACACCAGGACTGAACGCTCTGTTGTCCTTGATGTCTTTTGTCACCCATCTTATCACTCTCTAAGCGCCTGGCTAGGGAGGGATAACCTCAGGGAAGCTGTGTGTCACTACATGTCTGAGCATTTTTAAAAAAGTGAAAAAAAGAAAAAGATTATTTCTGCTCTGGGACATTATCATCCAGTTCCCTTTTTCTCCTTGAGAACACCGGAAAAGCCCACTGCTGGTGTACCTCCTCTTCCAAGCTGAGGAATGATCTGCTTTGGTTTGGCAGATCTGGGGTCACAATCCAACCCCCACGTCCCTGCTGGCTGCTGGGGCTGCGCACGTGGGCTAAGCGGATACTGCTGGGCTGCTTCCGAGCAGTGGGACTTCACACACATGCTGTTTTGTTTTTGCAGACTTTCTAATAAGCACTGAGACCAGACACCTTGGATTGCTGTGCTGCTAAAGAGTGCTTGGCTCCTGAGAGTGGTTTTGTAAAGGACATTTCACCTTTTTTTGCTGAATGAAAATGACTCATTAAGGATGGCATGCAGTGAATATTCAGATTCCCTGCAATTCTTAAGATAACTAAGCTTGCATACCCTATAAATGGTAGCCTGTAACATGTCCTTAGCAGGGTTTTTTTTTTATGTGATTCAGTATCTTTGGTACTTGGATATTTCTTTTGCTCTCTCAGAAATGAAATTTTGATTGATTCATTTTATAAACGGCCTTTTTATTACGGTCGTGATTGCTACGAGTGACCATAAGCAAGTTTTTTCTTTTGTTTTCACTGATTTATTGCAAATTACGCTAAGGAGCATCTTATTGAATGGCCGGTATCTTCACTGCCTAAACAGTCCTGGGATGAAAAATGCCTGTTGTCTGCTGGCTGTGAGAAAAGCAGACTTTTGTAACCACGTTGCTATTAGCTGTATTCTTGGCTGGGAATACACTGACAGTTATTTGCAAGGTACCGAAACATCATCATAAATTGGCTTGGCTCCAGCTGCACTTTGGAAGGAGTGGATAAACAGTGTATATCATTAAAACCCTCCACATTTCAGAGATATGCTTTTGTTGTAAATTTGGGATACAAAGCCATGTTAATGCATCTTTATGGCTTCAGGACTCCAGGTGCTACTTCAGTTAGCTGTCATGTTCTGTTAATCTAGGGGATGTTCCTACAAAACTGCATCCCACTAGCTAAACCTGAGCTACCCTCTGGAGGTGCCTGTCTTTCTTTCCCTTGGTTATAGATAACTTGGTATATCTTGATCCCCAGTGGAAGTACCTGACTTAAACATCTCAGACTAGATGGAATGAAGCCAGTTGTGTGCATCCCCACTGAGAGCCGTGGAAATTGATACAATCCTGTTGTGGTCAGAGAGATTATGACTGTGCAATTTTTAGCAAGACTGCTAAAGCGGGCAGCATGAATTGGTCTGGATCCACAATTTGGGATGCTGAAAATGTTCCCATTGGCACAAACGTTATCTCTGGTGCAGAGGTGGCTTGGCCCTCCCGTATTAACTTTAAACATACTTTGAGAACAAATCAGGTGAGCAGGTGAGTATGGACTTCTGTGGTATTTGGGCCAGGAAGTTGTTTTAATCAACAGGGGCTATCATGGAGTATAAGCCACACTGTTGTATCATCTCCACCACCCCCAGCCCCTTGCAGGATGGCTGATTGCTTCTCAGAAAGGTTTCTTGTGGCTGTGTTGCAGGGTGATAAGCCTGGCCTTTCCCTCTTCTGTTGTCTGCACTGACTTAGGTCTGAAGTGTATATGTCCAAACCTTACCTGAGTTTCCCTTTTCGGCAGCAAAGATAAAACCTGAGACATGCAGCAAGGACATAGCATTAAATTATTTTGACAGAGCTGATTTCTTGCCCAGAGTGTCAGTCAGGAGAAAGCAAGAAGACAGCATGAGAAGTATGCTGACAGGGCAGCCCTGGAAGCCGGAGAAACGTCTTTTGAGGTGGAAACGCAGCAGCCTGGGCATAGAGCTTTTTAGAAGAGGCAGACCTGGTAGCATCTGCAATACCGTGTCTTGAATCCTGCAAGACTCTGAGAGCCCCTGCCCTTTGAATGTCTATGGCTGTTGAAGATAAGCAGGACATGAGCAATGGTAATTAGCATCTCCCTATCTTTTGTATGCAGTCACTCCATGGTACATACACCCTAAAACATTACTGTTTAAGAATTACTAAATCAACTTTTATCTATATTTCCATATGTTTCTTATAAATATTCATATATTTAGTTTCATAACACAGCTATAAGGTACAGAAATATTACTATTCCCATGTTGTGAATAAGGACCGTTTCAGGAGGTGCAATTTTATGCCTGCAGTTTAGATCACATAGATGTCTAACTCCCTTATTCCTCCTTCCAAACAGGGATTTAAGCACCTGAATGACCTAAGCTGCTGCCAGCACAAAGTATTACTCCTCTGAAGGGACAGGCTAATGCCCCAAAATCTCACCCTAACTGATGGTCTATGTCAACTCAGAAACATGTGCAGTATGGAGAAGGGGGCTTGAACAATCGTAACTTCTTGTGCCATTTCTTAGCCAAAAGACCATCTTTTCTGTGTATTGTTGTTCCAGTGTAAACTACAAGACTGTATCTTACTTTGTTTAAATGGAATTAAGTCTTAAAAGAGTGTAGGGAAGAAGTTCTACTTAAAATGTATGGTTTAAGCTCTACCTGCATAACTTCATTAAATCTTTTTCCAAAAAAGGAGAGGTGGGCCAGATATTAGGGAGTTTGTACAAATAACCTTACCAACCAGAGGGTCCTTTCTGCAGCCTGTTGAATTATTACCTGCTCACAACACTCATCATAACTCCAGGCACAGCATCATAGCCAGCCATGGCTTCTGACAGTTCACTTGCAAAATCTATGTCATGCCTTCAATGCCTTGGTGATCAGTAGTTTCTTTGCCCTTCCCTGGATGGATGAAGGTGCAGAACTAAGGGGCTATGAATGTTTTTCACCTGTTCTTAAAGTTAGAATTCATAGCATTGCCACTACAATAATTGCTTATTAGATTTGTCATTAATTCTAGTTTTTTAATGCATTAGCATAGAGGCTCTATGAACCAAGGGAACAGAAACATTGGAAGTTGCTTCTCACACATCAGTGAAATAATAAAACGCTATGAACTGAAAGAGTAACATGAGCTTAAAAGGACAAATTGCATCTGGAAATTTTATTTATGTATCAAAACTAATTATTGCAAGTTCCACCTCGATAGCACTTGAGGATTTCATTACAAGGTCTAATTGGACTTATATGTCTTGTAAAAGTTTTTTATCTTTTAATTGGTAGCAGAAATCAAAGCAAAGAGAATGAGAGACAAACTTGGTATTTGTTCCATAAACTCATCTGGCTTCATTTGCATTTACATGGTTCTTTGGAGCTGCTCACAGCACAGGCTTGTATTAGCATGCCAAAAGAGAATCTGCTCCTGGTCCTTCAGTTCAGTGCTTCAGAAATGTATCAGAGTCATTCAGCCAGTCCTTAATCATCAGAGGATGCTACTTCAAGTCATCCCTGAGCATCCTGCCCCTCCTCAAGCTTCTCTGGAACACGACTGAAAAAAAGGCAAGCAGCAGCTGCCGTGCCATTTTACTGCATTGTCCATGATGGAGCTGCAAGCCTACTTTCCCAAGGGTGATTGAGTCCTTGGAATAGCTCATCTGAATTAAGTTTGTGGGTCAGGACCACAGCCCTTTTAAACTTCACCGAACCTGGTAGCATGAACATTTTTGATTGATTCTGTCTTACGCAGCCAAGCTGAAACAGCTCCTTCAGAGCCCATGGATGTTAAGAATGAGAACAACGGAATTCTGCCTGCACTGCCTGGTGCTCTTTTGTACGTTGACCCCACTAATGCCTGCACAGCAGGCACCAAAACCAGGAGCACTATAGTTGTTCTGTCTAATTGGCTTAAGTTAAAAGTGAAGGGTATATAAAAATATACAAAAATGAAAAGTGTGCAAGAACCCTGTCCCCACCACCACTTTTCACAGTACCATCAAACAGTCACTGGAGCTGAAACCAATATGAATGAGGGTAAGTGAAATATCTCTTGAACTGATGTGGAGACACTCTTAGTGTCAGTGATGAGGAGGTGGATTCCTACAGTTCAGTGAATCAATAATAACTGATTTCACTAATACTGAGGTAGCAGTAGAAACAACAGGGATATAACCAACCAACACCTTAGGACTGTGATGTGCAAAAGCTGGCTAGATACTAGTGCTAGTGACACACAGTACAGCAAGACAACAAAGAGATGGCCTACATGGAGACGGAGATAGTAACTGGTAGGTAGTAATGAAATGGTGGGCGGCTTTAGGGCCCCGGTGGTGAGACCAGCAGGACACATTGGTGACACCAAAATATCTCCTTATAAAAGTCAAGCAGCATTCTTCCTCTGAGCTCACGGTGAACTAGCCCAGGTGCATCCCTGGACCTTACATTATAATATCTGACATCAAGCTGTAAGTGGACACCGCAGCAGGAAGGGGAAAAATGGTATAAAAGGGCTCTTGAATGTTGAGTGTTTACACTGGCAATTTGGGAGGCTGAATGCATAACAGGTGCCAAAGAGACTGAAGCGTTTGTGTCATTCACATGTTCTTGACTTAATCTGTTGTATTGTACCAAAGACTAGCTGTGTCCTTTCTTCCTTTACGCTTTCATTTCATATGAAAACTCAGTGTTTATGGGGGAAGTATTGCCTGTCGAAGTTTCCATTGGGAGGTATTAAATCTTCCCAATTTTCTGTGTATTTGAGGCGTGTGTTACATCTGTAAGAGGCCTACACTGGTACTATCCACCCAGCATGGGAGAAAGATTATAAGTGTCAGAAGTGTAACAACTCCCACCCTCTCCGTTTGAAACTGTGAAGGTTGCCAGTCCCCCTTTCTGGTTCTCCAGCAAAAACAGGGTAGTTTTTTTCTACATTTGCAAATACATATAACTGGCAAGCTGCATTCACACCACAGACGGAAGCACAGAGCGTGCAGGAAAAATTTTTCAGAGTCTGATGATCTCCTTGCTGTCACCTTGCTCTGCCACCTTGCAGTGCTTCACTTTACCAGGTAGAAAAAGGAGACCACAACATTTACACACAGATTTCCAGAGGGCAGAAGGCCAAACTGTCATTGTTCGGTTGCTTTGGGAACCTTCAGAGAAAGGAACTCAGGAAAGACAAAAGGTGATGCTGACCCCAATGGCACAATCATTTTCTCTCTGTGATGTTCCTGGGATGTGTTCTCCACTGAAGAAACATCCTGCTTCCCATGGTGTTTGGACATAAAATGAGTATTAAGGAGGAAGTTTTTCAGTAAGCTGCTTTATTTCTTTTTCTCCAGCTTATTCTAACTCTCACCCTCTCCTTGAAATGGCCCAAGGGCTTCCGTAGTAGATCTTTCCCTTTCTTTTCCAGATATTAATTAAAGAGCTCAATCTTCAGTGCATTTATTATAATAAAATAGCCATGCAGTGTAAAGCAATCTAATTTTCCCTGCTCCACAGAGGCCAACAAAATGCTCACTTTGGGGCCTTAATATAATGAAAGACCTGAAGAGTTATTTAGAGCCACACTGAAGATTCACATGTTTGAGTGGGTCACGGGTGCTTTATTACACCCTCATCAGTACAAAAAAATGCTTATTGTGTGATGAGTTCCAGGGTGACAGAAAGCAGGAGGAGCATGCTTTATAAAAGCACGTGTAAGAGCAGCCAACATCTCATAGAAAATATGTGCAGTCCTGTCTCTAAATTTTTAACTTCTCCCAGCTAAACAGCTGCAGAACTGGTTGTGACCATACAGATGGGATACACAGCAGCACGTTTCTTCCTGAATCAAACGATAGTGCACTGTACCAGGCCATACTAACGGACAGATGGGGGGAAAGGCTACAGCTTCTTTCTCATGGTTAGTGTGCCCCAGTACCAATGCTGGGAAGTAAATTTTGCTCTTACCTGGTATTTTCCTATCTGAGAAAATGAGGATTTTTGAGATATGGTCATCCTCGGTCAACATTAGGTAGTCCACATGAAGAAAGCTGTCTGAAATGCCTCATCTGCAGTTTGTACATTAACAGATAGTAGAAAATCCAACCACAATACACAAAACCATAGGAAACCTGACTTCATTAGTTCATTTGTTTTCTGAACTGCATGTCTATTTACAATGGCAATTCTCTTGCAAAGAAGCTCTTCATTGCACGAAAGTTCTCCTGCATTTATAATCCTCTGCCTGGACCATCCTAATCCTTTGTTTGCATAGGGGTGTCTATACTTCAAAGTGTTAAATCTTTGAAAGAGGACACTTCACAGACCAACAGCCCAAATACGGCTTTGGAGCTTTGGTGTATCTCCCCCTGCCTAGGTAATCATTTTGCATCTGTGCAAAATGAACTTCAAGCTTTTCCATTCTGATTCAGCTGAGTTCTGACACCCTTTATGGGTTAGTTTAAATGACAGCATAAGCAGCAAGACAACAAAAAATCCAAGTGCTGTGATATGGATAAGCAATAATAAAAAAGATTAGCATTGTGGCTTTCATGCCAGCAATCCTAATATAATTTACATGCTCTACAGGAATCACAGGAAAATAGGGACATAGGATTGGCAGGGACTGCCTAGGTCATTGAGTCCAGTCCTCTGCTATCACAGTCAACAATGTCATATAATCCCTTTCATAAATCCTTTGACTTGCCAATGAAATGCAGTGAACACAGGGGAGAACACTGCAGCTGTTCAGAAGAGCACAGAAAAACCCACAGCCTGTTTACAATTAAAAATGCAATTGAAGTTATGTAGGCTTTTAACAGGGATGAACCAAAAACTTTGGTTTAGTTCATCTCTGACTCCAAACTTTTCTGGCATCCAGGTGGGAAAGGGTTACATGTGAATATCTGATACAAGAGGTTGGCATTCTTCTTTCACATATAAACAGGGACAATGAGAACTGAGATTTGATTTGAGCCCCAGCAAGGTCAAAAAGTGCCCATGGATCTTGAATAATCAAGACTGGTTGAAATACCCCCTTTATATATTGCTTGAAGTATATTCAAGATGACATTTGACTAGGTTGCCTGTTGGCTCCAGGAAAGGCTAAACAAATGCAGAAGAGGGAACAGACCAGCTTAATTCTTGTTTTGCATGGGATATCAGAGCCGTTCATCTATGACACAGAGAGTTCTGAGAAAACCACAGGTGTTTCCCAGAAACTTGGAACTCGCTGTTCAATTTGTGATTTGGACATTTAATTTTGCCTTGCTCCTTTGCAAGTTACACATAAATAACCCATTGCTAGTTGAGTTGGCTGCCAGAAGGGCCAAATTCAATGGCAAGAGAAAGGGATTAGCTGGAATGGCTTGCTGGGACCGATAAGACTAATGAGGAAACAGTCTGTATTGTAAACTTCCATAGAGTGCATGTTAAGCAGTTTAACCTTTTACAGTTTCCTTGCCAGTGGCTGATATTTCTGTCTGTATCTTAATAGGGGAAGCATAGGTCTCTCTTTCAGAGCTCTTCATGCTCCAGACTGTATTATTAGCCGAACTATAAGCAGTAAATAATCAAGACATTTGAACCCATGCCAGAAGCCGAAGCCCAGACAGTTTCCTAAGCTAAGCAGGGCTGCTCCCTGCTTGCTCCCTACAGGAGGTGATTCTCAGTGACACATCGAACAACCAAGGAAGAGATCCACAGCTGCAGAGGACCTTCTCATCAAGCTTTTTTGGTCTGGACTGAGAAATAGCTGTTTTGGTCAGCACTAGGTAAAAGCTGAGAGGGTGTTTCAGTGGCTCCCTGTTGTCACAAACTCAGAGTCAAAAGAGGAGTGAGTTGGTGAGGGAAAAAGTTTAGCCAGTCCACTAACTTTGCCACAAACTTTCCTCACCCTCATATATCTTCACTAGTCACTGGTTCACACATTTTGAAAGAGACAAAGCGGGAATTGAGGCCAAGCCACTGTGCCTCTCCCAAACTGTCGTGAGATAACGCGATGACTGTAACATTGTTCTAAAGTGAATACTGCACTTTTACTGTGTGTTATACTCAGTTTTACATACTATGTGTATTGGATTGTATTGTAATTGCAGTTTTCCATTATGAAAGGATATGATTATGCTAGAGAACCAGTCGCTTGGGATTCTCTAAAGGCTAAAGACAAAAGAGGCACTACATCGAGGAGCTGGTGCTCGTTTGGAATATGTTACAGATGAGATGTTGGGGAAGAGAGGAAAAAGGCCAGTCTGCAGAGTCAAGGTACCATTCTCTCAAAGATGTTAAAAAATAACAAGAGGGTGTACATAATGAGCTCCTCTGGCCTCTGAGCTTTGAAAAAGAGGTGAGAGAAACAAAGAAGTAATGTGAAAAGTAAATTAAGAGTTAAAGCATTGGCAGAAAATGATAAGTGAACAACTTCTAGACTGGTTTCAGCAGCAGAGCAGACATGCCAAGGAAAATGTTGGAACTGAAAATTTAGGGGAATAAGAGAAGTAAGAAAAGTGAAGTTTAGTGCTAAATTTATCTGGAGTGTTCCAGTAGTGGCCTGACTTACCAGGAAATTCCTCTTATACTTACTTTGCTCAAAATACAATGTTGATATTTCTCTGTATGTGTATGACAATAATTTCTTGATATTTATACTCAGTAGACTAACCTTTCTGCAACATTCCTGTCTACTTCTGAAAGTTAAATTTTAGTGTGTTTTCTCATAGGAATGAACTGGACAGATAGGTAATAGTTCCCTTGCATGTTTCCATGGCACACACAAAATTGACCCAAATCAGTCATGCACAGAGAGTGCATGCTTTTAAGGGAGGTCAAGAAATTTAAAGGTGGAAAGCACACAGGCAAGTATTTCTAAAGCAAAATAGCCTGGGTTTCACCAAACTGACTACAGAAAGAATACCTGGGTGCAAAGGCACATGGAAAACTTAGGAAAGGCTTTGTCAGCAGGCAAACCTATTAAATACTCACATTTCTTTAAGAAATCCTTAAAATATATCTTCATGTCCTTCTTCAAAAGTTTTAAAAAGTTTTAAGAAGTTAAAAGTACTTTCTTAAAAGCTTTTCATTGTAAGGTTCTTTTGTTCTCACTTCCACTACTACAAATTAAGATGTACCCTCATCTTCATTGAAATGTGTTCATCACATATTGCACAAAAGTCCTTTCACTCCCTGATAAACATTATATGTATATTCCCTACATTTCCCTGTGACTTGCTTAGGTCCATAATTTAATTAGTTCTTTCCCTTTGAAAAAGCAGGGAAATTCAACCGTGTGCAGAGTTCATAACTGTGTTGCAAAATCTTCACAGTCTCACCACAGTGGGTGAAACTAGTAAGTGTGTGTCTTACAGCTTCCATGTCTTGACAGAAAAAACGTGGAAATACCAGACGCTAGCTGGCCTTTGCTTTGATAAAGGAATTTTTAGATTGCTTATTCCAATAAGTGCTATGCTGATTCTCCTTATCATTACAAATACCATCAATGTCTCACTCCCTGATGCCAGAAGAGAAAATGAAGGTGAGGAAATAAGTGCTAAGGCCCTGAGGCAGCGCTCCTCATCTCAGGGCCAGGCTGCGGTGAGATGAGCAGGGACTGAAGAGCTGGCCAGGTGATGAGCTGAGAGGCGCCGATCTGATGAGTTCCTGCGTCCCAGGGATACACAGACAGATGTAAAAGAGAAAAGAGCACCTCGAGAATAGTGCCTTGAAATGCAAGAGAGAGGGCAGATAACCTACACAACACGAACAGATGTAACACAGGGAAGGCCCATTCCATACACCGGGCAAGTATCATGGCACAGGCGTGACAAGAGGCGGCAAGGCTGATATTTCCTGAGATTAAAGCAGGGAAGGGATAATTTCTAACAAGAGCAGCAACAAGTTACAAAACAAAACAAGGTGAGAAGGGAAGGAGAAAATGAGATAAGGCAAGGTCTTCTAAAGGAGGTCCAAGACAAAGTAGCATGAGTAAGCAAACCAAAGCAGGGAGAAAAGGATCAGGTACATTCACCCTTATTCATAAAACTAGGAAAAATGCTCAATGCTGCCACATGTTGGACAGTAGACAGAATAAAAGAATAAGGGGTAAAAGAAACAGTAGCTAATTACAATGTACTTCATGCCTCTCCTTCTAGTAGTTATAGCTGCAGCAGCAACTAACTTGCTTCTTTTCCTCTGTCATTTTGTACTGACAACATGCACTCAGGTAGTGAATGGTCCCCAGTGCCTTTCCCGCAGACTAGCACTGTCTACCCATGGAAAAATCACCTCCCACATCAGTTACACCAAAGACACTTTGTGCTGTTCTGGAGGGAATGAGCTGTCACTTTGGTCTCTGGCCATTCAGTCACCAGCTTCCCTGTTCAGTGCTCTCATAAATGCACTAGTTGATACTAATAGGGATGGACTAAGGAGAGACATGACTTGTATCTTTCCCAGCTTTCAGCTGGTGCAGCAATGCTCACCATTGTAGGTGGCACATAGATGCAGCCTGCTGATGGTTGTCTCCAGTCTACCTCCTGCTGGGCAGAGTTGATTTCTATCTGAAGTACAAGAGCAGAGCATATTGCAACTGTGGAAGTGTCACCACATTACAGCAAGGTGAGCATTTGCAAGGGAAAAAAGGCATGCTAGCCAGCAAGCATTTTCAAAGCATGTTAACAAATCCAGCTTATCTCACATGCCAGCTCTCCCCCGCCCCATTCTCATTCCCACTGAATAGACACTAATTGAAAATTATGTTTTCAATGTGAAGCCTTTTTCTAATTCGGTCTTGTTTAGAAGCATTTAGGGATCCTATGGTTTGTTGTATTTCAAAGTGATTTGCATGAACTCCCTGGGGAAGCCAACAAAGGGCACTGTCAACATTTTGCTGGCAGACAGCAAGGGTTTCTACTCTGCACAGAATATTCATGTGCTCCAAGGAACACAGATTCTTGGGGTAGAGGAGACTGCTGCAGAGCTCCAGTGCAAAAGATCTAGGAAAATGCTGTAATATCTGTTCCTCTCCAGGGTTCTTTGCCGTTCTTTAGCAATCCTAACTTCCCTGGTAGGTACAGGAGAACTCTACTGAGTATTTGAATAATTTAAAAATATTTTTAATGGGAAAGGTAGAATTGCCAGTGCAGTATAGTTAGACGTGCTCACAAAGATGTTTTCCAGGCTTTAAGTCACATGTACACATCACATCGTGTACTCTAAAATCTTTTAATGGAATTCTATACACTTCTGCACATTTATGACGTGAGTATACAAAGTATAAAACATTTTGCATTTACCCAACAAAATATGTAAACATGCGCTCAGGCTTGCATTACACACATGCCTATACATTTGGCACCTACATGATGCCAGATATTTTATATATGCATATATGTGTGCATTACGTGATACACGAGTGTCTTTGCAGATCATACATGGTGCAGGAACAGCCTGCACCTTACAACATGCACCTGAAGGATCTGCATGCAGCCAGCTATGCCAATAAAGTTCAGTTGCTTATACCTGTGTGCATTAACAAAACCTGTGTGATTTACTACATCTTCCAATCTGTACATATACAACACATGCTGGTACATTCATTTACTTAACACAGTGTTGTATTGAGGAGAAAAACATTCAGGAGTACATGGAAGTTTGCAGAAGACAATTTATTAAACAGAAAGCCCAGTTCCTATTTTTCTGAGTTTTCAGATTAGTGTAGGACTTGGTCTACATGCAAAACTTTAGCTGGCGCAGCTAGGTCAAGAACATAACAAACTACCCCACCAATCGACACCCCCATAACAGCAAAAGTCTTAGAGCTGTGCCAGAAGAAAACCTCTATGGCAGTCTAATTTCTCTAGTTCAAGAAATGGCAGAAGGTTAAAGAATATTTTGGGTTTCTTTTTTAGGGTAACTGGAGATAGAAATTACCATCAAACTTTTCCCAGTGTAACAAAGGCCTGAATCTACTTAGGACGATTTTTCTCATTAGAGTGGCTCAGAGTGATAGAGGATTACTACTTAATTCAGATCTAGTCAAGTTCCAAGCAGAAAGGGATTCGCTACTCAGAGATCCTATTTCAAACTGTGATTTGGGGCACAGTAAGTATTGCAGACTGCGGTTTCCGTAGCCATGTCCACACAGCCAGCTACCGCCCACAGTATTCCATCCAGGTGGCAGGGACCTTTCATTATTAAGTGCTACTTTGAACATATATTCCAAATATTCTAGGTATTCCACCCCCACTGCTGGAATTTTTCTGACATACCTCTGGAGAATATTGCCAAAACCAGCTAAAACCAAACCTCAGATCTTCGTGATTCTTCTCTTCCTTTTGTCACCGTCTAGCTCCTTCTGCATAGCCAGTGTCATTTTCACACTCTTAACAGGCAGCATAGATGAAAACAGTGCTCCTTGCCATTTCAAATGCCACTGCAGATAAAAAGAAGCTGTGGAGAAGTTTTCACAGCTTGCTGCCATGTGGCTTCAGCACTGCCAATCTGCCACTGTGCCGTGGAGCAGCTCTCACACGGTTTTGGAAGCAGTGGCAACAGCTGTCTCACCAGAAGCAGCCTCAGGAGCCCTGGAAGGCACAGGACATCAGGCTGCTCAGCATGGGAGCTGGGTCAGCATCCATAGCCAAAATGCTGGTCTGAATTTATCAAGCAAGAGGCAAATGATGAGGAAGGTCCTGGGACAACCATTAGCATCTACTGAGTTTCCAGGCAAGACAGACCAAATTTTTGGATGTCTGTGTGGAGTTCAGCTCAAAGTCACTGCTGTCTGCCCAAGCACCAGAGCTCCTGTGGGTAAGTGTGCAGTCCTTGTTTGCTCTGGCTCAGTGTGGTGCAAACAGATTGGACTTCTGTGTTGGAGGTGGGCAGTGGCATTAAAAAGGTAGTATCAACAGATGTTGGCCAATGTTCAGAGCTTGTTGAGGGCTTTGTACACACATGGTTGGGCGTCTGAAAAAAAGAAATGTTGGATGTCTGTTCTCTTTCTCCTGCACAAGATGTCAGAGGCTTTTAGTAGAAATGTGTATCACTGCCTAGGGCTGCAATACCTGGATGAGCACAATGGCAGATTTACTAATATGAATGCAGATGGTCTAGAAACAGTCCTGACTCTGATAATGCCAGGGGCCCTCAAACTCATATTCAGCAAAACTGCTGATTTGTTCCTATCACCATAACAGGCATTAATGTTGTTGGTATTCTCCCTGTAATTCTGGAGAGACTGCTCATCCTTTATGTGTGATTAAATCTTTTACTTGATAACATACATGCTAGAAAGAAGTTGTTTAATTATTTGTAGCTAAAGGATAACATTAGAAAGCAACTGAGTGTCAAAAGGGGAAATGTTACTGCCTCATAGTAAATGAAAATGCTGTGGAGCACTACCTGCTGTTGTTCAAAGCGCCAAGTTTTGCCCAATGCTTGTGAGAACAACATGGAAATACTCTGTGAGTGCTGGGAGGCAGCAGTGCACAATTCCTTCTCCAGAGTGACAGTTGCTTTGGACATACTCAAGTGTGCTTTATGTTCCTGCTTTTGGTGATTTTATATTTATGTTTGATTCAACTTGTGTCTGTGTTGCTTTCTTTGTGTAACATTCCATGAATATTGCTATGAATTTCAAGACCTCAACAGGGTATTGAGAGCGAATACTTCATGGATGGTAGCACAAATATTTTATTTGAAATATTTCACAAAACATCAGATCAGTATTTTATATGGTCTGATTTGTGTGATTCCAGAGTCATAGCTTATTCAAGTTGTGGAAATACTTCCTCGGAATGGCAGGGAATATTTCATGAAATATGCCATGCGTATTCATATGAAATTGCATTGAAAGTTTCATGTCTAGCCACACTCCAATGTTTGGAAAGTATGTTTTATGGAACTTTCCTTTTGAAAGTTTCCTAAAAATATTACTACCACTTTTCAATTATGCTCATGTTTAATTCAAAACATTTTAAAAAACAGTAACTTTCCTTTTTAATGATTGTGTAGAAGTGAAAGGCATTTTTGCAAGTATGAAAAGCAAACCTAGTCATTCCTTTAGTGACACAGGATAGAATGACATGACAGAAAATCCCATAGTGAATCACAGTAGTTATTGGCACTGATGTATAATCACATGAATAGCAACAATTAAAAGAAAGGCAAGCACAGAAAGGGGGTCCCTCCCCAGTGCTCATAAGAGATTACTTCAGCATTGCAAGCATACTACCACTTCATCTGTAGCTCTTGTACCTGGATGACCAAGACCTCTTCCGTGTTGGTATGACAGTCAGTCCTAGAGCTCCTGGCGTTTCAATGCCCTTTCGGGGGTTTTCCTACAAACTGTTGTGCTTTCCATATCCTTACTCTTCAGCCTCCCCTTGCCCATTTCATTACAACTTTCTAAACATCCTCCTCACAGTCTGCCTTCCCAAGGGCCTCTGAACCTCCTCCTTGCCAGGAGTCCAGAAACTGGCTGAAAGTCAGCAGTGAGTGCTGCTGGGCTACTGCTGCCCTGCTAGCAGCAGGGAAATGCAAATGCTTGGAGTCAGAATTCAGAGATGAAACCTGCCTGAGTGAGTGCAGAGAAGCAGCCGACTCATGTTTAAATGTCCCAGGAGGTAGAAGGGGTCATGGCATGGCAAGTCGATGACAACCACGCTAGCAGAGAGGCACAATTCATCCAAACTTGAGCCTGTAGAAAATTAACATCCCAATCATTTTATATCTTCTCAAAAGGAGGATGGCGTGCTGATTATCTGTCCCATTAATTTGCAGAATTGTATATGTGTGGAACTTTTCAACAAAAGTAGAATAAACTCAGTATAAACCAGTCATCTGTCCTCCTTCCACAGATGCTCTTTGAGCAGAACAATTTGTAGATGCTACATCCATTTTTAAGTCTTTTTGCCAAATATTATATTTCACAGTCACATTTTTCTACCCTTCGAGATGTTTCCTCTCTATTACTGCTGTGTGAATGTTCCACACAGACAAGAGAATCAAATTGACTCTGGCAAGGGCTGAGTTTTCAATCTTTACACAACCTTGCCTGTGTGGAAAGGCGCACAAAATTCTGGGCTGCAAATAATAGTGCCAATTAGCTATAGTTAACATGCAAGGCACAAGTGCTTTGTCAGGGCTATGGTGGCTTCTGAACTACAGAACAGAGTGAGCATTATTAACATGCTCACAAATCATTTAAAAGTGTACTCTAAAATTACTACACACCGTAGCAGGGTAAACAGTAAGACGGGTACAATCAGACTTCTATTACATGTACAAAGGTAGCAACCTGGAGGAAAAAAAAAAAAAGAGGAAAAAAAAAAGGAAAAAAACCCAACTTTATTTCTCTAATCTCATTTTCCAGCTGAATTTGGAGATGTCACTTGAACAGCCTGGGTGCAAGGTAACGGCAACGCAACACAGTTCTCAATACTGCAAGGAAATCATTTAATAAAGGCTCGGTATTGTTCTGTTTACGGGAGCTGATACCTCTTGATTAGACCCCCTCTGCTCTTTTCAGAGCGGGAAACTGGCAGCGCCGGCGGGCGCCGCGCTGGGAGCGACCGGCTGCATCTGCGGGGGCAGAGCGCCGCCTGCTGCCGCTGCGGCTGCGGGGCCTGGGCTAAGGGGCCTGAGCAAAGGGGCCTGGGCTGCAGGGCCTGGGCTGTGGGGCCTCAGTGGAGGGGCCTGTGCTGCAGGGCCTGGGGTGAAGGGCTTAGGCTGTGGGGCCTGCACAGCGGAGCCTGGGCTGGGGGGCCTGGGCTGCAGATCCTTGGCTAAGGGGACTGGGCTACAGGGCCTGGGCTGCGGGTCCCTTGGCTGCAGAGCCTGCGCCGCGGTTGCTGAGCCCCAGGTGCTGGGCTGCCAGTCTTGGGCTACTGCAGGGCCTGGGGTGTGGGTCCTACACTGCCGGTCCTGCACTGCAGGGCTTGGGCTGCTCATCCTCGTACCAGGCTCAGGAGCTGCCGTTCCTCTGGGAAAAGATAAGTGGGCAGCCCTGCCATGGAGAAATTTTGCAAGAAAATCAGATCACATTAGAAGGAATCTGGGGGAAATCTGTGCGTCGCTGGAGACAGCAGTTAGATGCTTATAACCATGCAAGGTACCTTTAATATGGGCTAATAAAAGACTTTACATGTCTGAACTTTTTTATGCATTCACTGTATTCCCCCCTGGTATCTCGACACCTTTTCCTGAGAAACACTAAGAACTTTTTTAAGATGGATCAGGGATAATTGCTGTACCCCTTCATTCGTAAAACTAAGCATGATTAGTGACTCAAGCCCAATTCTACACAATGAGAAACAGAAAATTAGAAGCATTCAGGACTGATTGCTTGTCCAGCATAAACTGACAAATGGACTCAATTTCAGACACTTTAATATCCACTGGGGATCTGGTCCACCGAAACCTTCCAGGTTTGGCACCTGAAGATTCAGGTGATTAAATCACTGTTCCAGTGTGAAACTTTCGTTAAGCATGTCTTCTGCTTCTGTCATGAGCATAACAGAAGTCTATTATTGCCCCTGTCTGTGGCTTTGTCTGGAGCCTGTTTTCCACCAAACACCAGGGCAGTTGTGGGACAAGAATAATATTTTTTTCCTCTGAGGAGAAAAGCTAATTTCAATAATTTCACAAGTAAATTATTTTTCCTTCAGAGACCCTACTGAAAATTGTGTGGAGCTCGGCAAAGATTCCAGTGTACGTGGATTAGTGGGCAGTGTACAGGCATGGAAGTCAAATGTATAACAGTAACACCTCGTTATCAAATGAGTCTGTAACTTATCATAGGGTTATGTCCACATGCATTGGTGTGAGAAGACTGAGAAGAAAGAAGAGAGGAAAATCGTGACTGATGGCCAGATTACTCATGTTTCATGAAATTAGGAGGCTTGCACTGCAGAGTCTAAAAAAACTGTGTTGCCATCCTCAAATGTGCATTTCAAGCTTTTGAGTTTCTAAAAATACATTTCCAAAAATATCGCAGCTTTAACAGACCAAGAGATACCTGACTAACTTTGAAAAGTAATTTCAAACAATGTCTCCTAGACTTGTAACACCGTCAGCTCTTCGTTCATGTTCCTTCCATATTAACGCTAAAGACTAATGGTGATTAATTTTAAACAGGTTCATTATAAAAAAATATTTCATATATGAGTAAGGTGAAAACTAGAGACTGGAAAATAGAAATTGTTGTAAGGAGAGAAAAAACAAGGATAGGAATGATGTAAAGCAACGAGGACACAGGTGAGAGAAAACCCAAAAGACATGGAAGAAGAACAAGTGTTGTGGCACCATATATATTATAATACAATATATATAAATGTGATTAAGATATTACATATACACTTAGATATAACAAATATATATAATGGCATTACAGTATTTTGCCCTTGATTACTATCCCACCCCACCCTGTAGTGCAGCCCAAGGCCAATGGCTGAAGTCACTTTCCTTTTCCATCACTCTCTGGTATCTCAGTCACCTGTTTGGGTCCACCATGGAATTCCAGTCCTTCCTGAGAGGCACACAACCCCTCTCACAGCCACTGTCATCCATGCTGATTTCTCCTCTTTTTTTCTCCACTTTTTTCTCTGCGGCTCTTGTACAGTAATGTATAAATGCTACAAATTTATCTGGTTATCAATGTTTGCTATAGAATGTAATCACAGTTTAATAGCATGCTGTTGAGGAAACAAGCAAGAAAAGGAGATAACAAGGCACTTCCATCTATGTAAACATTACGTGGGGGTTAAAAAGCAATTAAATGGGAGCTTCATCTCTCCTCCTTTCTGGCCAAGTTGTAAAAGCTTGCCATGGCAGTGCTGATAAAGATGATTATAAAGAGTTTGTAAAATCTGCATTCAGAGGAGATGCTGCCTGGAAGATGCTGCAGGGCAAGAGATTGACATCTCTTAATATCCACCAGGCTGCCTGAGGAAGCAGCTCCTTCCTAGGAAATGAAAGGTTCAGGTGAGCTAGTCACATGTGCAGCTCTGTGGGTGCATTGAAAATATTTTTCTCTCGTGATAACATTTTGTTCCCACTACTAAGATTAGCCAGTATATTCTTTTAAGAAGATTACTTTGGGTAAATGTGATGGTCACAAGCACACCGAGGGTCAGGCCGTGGTTTAGTGCTCTCCCAGATCTGGCAGCAGCCATGACACTCGCGCCCTCACACCCCGTCAGAGCATGCGAGAACCACGTGAATCCACCTGCGGACAGGTAAAAGCACTGAGCCTCAATTCAAAGAGGGGGAGAGAGGTGAGTAACGTAGTCACTGCTGGCACTTGCTGAAACACTGCGATGGCAGAGGAACAAGGAAAGGAAGATAAATGATTGATGCCGCTGTACATCCCTGCTGCCTGCCTGCATGGGCTCTGGAGAGAGACTGGGGCTTCAAACGCCTCCGAAAGCGACCTTCATCCTGCTGGAAAGGATATGAAAGAAAAGTCCAGCATTTTGCTTAGCTTGGGCTCAGGCTGACGTGAGGGGAATCCTCTTTCCTTGTAAGTGCCTGTGAAATCAGCAGGACGCTCAAGCATCTTGAGATGAGGGGAAGACACGGCTACAGCCTTTTAATTTTTGCCACAATTTACATTTAGGTCGTAGAATGGTTTACGTTGGAAGGGACCTTAAAGATCATCTAGTTCCAACCCCCCTGTCATGGGCAGGGACGCCTTCCACTAGACCTGCTTGCTCAAAGCCCCATCCAGCCTGGCCTTGAACACCTCTGGGGATGGTGCATCCACAACTTCCTTGGGCAATTTGCTCCAGTGCCTCACCACCCTCAGAATGAAAAAAGGTCATTTGAGCCTCCCGTGTGTGTGCTGCCTCCATTGACACTAGTTGCAGATACTTTGGTTTCTGTATGCTGGAATTAGGGGGCACTTTCCTCCACAGGAAAAGATGAAAGTCACCAAATCATGGGAAACCATCTGCTTCTTGCACCAGGAGCTCAGTGTATGACAGGCACTTCCTGTACATCTTTCGTAGTATTTGTATACGACAGACAAAGAGGGATACAAAAACGAGTAGCTGGGGGAAGAGAGCAATCAGGGAAATGAGGAGTGGAAAGAAAAGCCCATGGAAAAAAAAAAAGAAAAAGCGAGGTTGTAAAAGGTAAAGGACACCGCACATCCCTGAGCAAACACACACACACACACACATCCCGTACCATGCCCCTGACAGCAGGAAAAGCTGCTGGGTGCCATGGCTCGAGACTGAGGGTTAAAAACCACCCAATTTTGAAACGTTTTCAACACCAGGCGTTTGTCCGACTATGAAAACCCAGACACGAGCCGCCACGCAGGAACCGGGGCACTCCTGTTTAGACTGAATTGCCGTTTAATATCACCTAAGCTCCATTGGTATACAACACCCACGGGCTCCCCCCCCCCCGCCTTTAATGCGGCGCGGCAGCTCCACCGCCAGCCGGTTGGGGGCGCTGTGCGGGCACCAGTGCACGGCCGCTCTAGGACTTCCGCCTCGTTGGTGCTGGCGGCGGCGGCCCTGAGCGGTAGCGCAGGCCTGAACGGCGGCGGCNTAGTCACCCGGGCTGTTCTGGGTGTCGGTTTTCTCAGGACCCCGGGCGCGGGGAGGGAGGTGGGGGGGCAGCGGGTTGAGATGAGTTTCGCGCCTGCGGTTCTGCAAGGACGGTAGCAGGTCTCGTCGCTTTTGCGGCATCCTCCTTCTCCCGTCCTGTCGGCAGCTGTACTTTTTAAATGTGGCGTCGCGGATATTAACTAGTTATTTGGTAGAGTCAGATTGCTTTTTGCATGAGGGCGGGGAGTTTTCGCCTGCCGAATTCAGGCCTTAAGGCACCGGTAGTCGTCCAGATCTGATGCAGTGTGCTTGCAGTTCCGGAGAGCTTCTGGCAGGCTCTGTTGCTAAAAGGCTTGTTGGAGGAAGATGAAGTTTATTATTGTTTGATAACTGCCTATAGTCTTTATGGGGTTTTTTTTTCATTAAGGCAAGAATGGAAGGTCGAGCATCACGGCTAAAGGAGATTTTTACCTCTAAAATCCTGGCAAGATTTGCCATTTGTTTATGCCGTTACTGAATTACTAAAAAATTATATATCACCAGTACAAAATATTATGGTTAGTTAAAACTAGGTTTTGAATTGCATTAGACAGTCATGTTACTGCATGGCTGCCTGAAAAAGCAGCAGATGCTTCTTTTCTTTTAGGTCATAGTGTACATAATTAGGAAAGTAACTTTGCACATGCCTGTCAGTGGATTTTAAACTCGATACTACTGTGCAAGGTCATTTGGAAAGTTCTTTAAGAGAACAAATAATATGATGGTTGTTTTGCTTTTTCTTTTTAATTCAAGTCCGTTCACTTTGCTTGTGTAATTATGTCCTAGTGAAACAAAGCATCACTGCAGGCAGTTCAACAGAACCATCATCTCAGAGTCAACCAAAAAATGCAACTAAAATATTGGGAACTATGGGGAGAGACGTAGAATAAAACAGATGTTATTACCATGCCATTTTATAAATATGTAGTCCATCATCGCTTTGACTGTTGTGGGTAGCTCTTGTAAGATAGGAATGGCCATCTTGGGCAGAACAAACTCCACCGTAGTTAAGAAATGCAGCTTGTGAGGTTAAGTGTAGAATGATGATTCCTGATACACTGTCCCAGCTTTGCTTCTATGTAGCTTGTGGTCTTCCAGAGCCAGAGATAGTGTCTTTGTAATTAGTATATCTTGCTCGATTGTTCTTCAGCGAACTTTTCTGATTTTTTTTTAACTGATTATATTTCTGGCATACAAATGTTCTGTTGCAAGATGTTCCATTAATTCATTAACCTTTGTGAAGGAGGTATCTCCTTTGAACTTGTCATTTTATAATCTTATTTGATGTCTCCAGTTTTTGCATTCTGAAAGCCGTAATTGCTCCTTATTCATCGGGTTTATCTCACTTAGTACTTTCTTATGTCTTAACAACCTTATGAATGTGATCTCTCACTACATAGTCACCCTACCTCAAAAAAAAACTTTGAAAGTGAGGAGAAGAGCAAGGGGACAACCAGAAGTAGGACATTAAGGGGAGTAATTTAAAAGACTGGAAGTATTCAGCTTTCGAAAGAGTGTTTCAGTTGAGAAAAGGGGCTTAGGTATGATGACTCTACCTCATGAGTGGAATGAAAGTGAGAAACTTGGAAAAAACTTTTAGGAAGCAGGCTTAAAATAAAGAGGAAGACAAACTTTTCTCCATAACACTTTGTGAAACTTGTCACAGGACATTATAGTGTACTAATTGGTTCAAGAACTAATCTAGAGAAATTAATGGTTGATTGGTCAATTGACAGTTACTAAAAATAAAGGTCTGGACACTGTCTTTGGCTTAGGACGTTCCTGTGTTACGGATTGGGAGGAAATGTGCAAAACTGAAGGATTGTGCTGCTTGTGCAGCTGCATACTTTTTTCTTGAGCATTCAGTGCTGCCAGGTACAGGGTAAAACAGACTCCTGCCTGAACTGTGTTTTGCCTAAATTACAGGAGTAGTTAGCACAAAGTAACACAAATGCATGGAACACAAGCTACTCATTTCATTGCTGTATGAATGCTTTTTAAATATGTGTTAAGTTTAAGCGATTTGTTCCACAAAAAAAAAGTTGTTCTTAATATGCAGTCTGAGAACCTGTGTCTATAGTAGTGTGTATTTCATTGTTAGTTTGTGCTGGCTCATTCCTGCCTTTGCTGTTAAGTGTGCTGCGTTGGCACACAGAGCAAACCGGATGGGGATGTGGATCAGCTGAAAAGCAACCATTTTTTTTCCTTGGTTATTTTTCTTCCAGATCAGTGTCCCAATCCAATTCAGAATCTGGCAACATGGAAACCTATCAACAAGGTGTAGGGAGTGTTTAAGGAGGATTGGTACTGAATGTTAAAATACAGCTTACTTAGAGGGAATTATTGCAGTGTACTGCTTTGTAAGTTAGTATCTCTATTTGCTATGGGTGAGCTTCTGTGTGGAGTAGGGGTGATGATATATGCAGCTCTGGGAAATTTAATGTAAATAAAGCAAAGTGTCCTGTTGCTGTTCAAAGTAGAGTAAGTTGTCTAAAGCATACTTTTCACAACAATGAGGAAAATTAATGGTAGAAGGTTCTGATTTCTGCTAGCACCCTAATAACACTGACTTTTTTTTTTGCAAACACATAGCTACCACAACAAAGACTTCCATTTATTCTGAAGTTTAAGTCCTGCAGGCACAAAATCAGAAACACCTGTGTGGTTCTAGCTGGAGCAGCTAGAGAATATTCTGCTCTGATGCTGAAGTGTGTATTTCTATATTTCAACCCTAGATTATTTTTTTATCTAGTCTAAGAACTATGTTTTATCTCAGATTTTTGGCTGCTTGAATAGATGCCAGAGATGCTTTAGCACAATACACATTAAAAGTCATTTGTCATCCATTCTAGTGGCACAGTTGTTGGGAGAGGTAATCTCTACTTGAGAGACAATAAATGAGCAGACAGAAGGCAGAAACTCCTTGAAAAAGCACCCAGGTTCAATGAAGGTGATCATGTAATTCCTTGAGTCTGCACTAATCTAATCACAAGTGGTGTGCAAGAGCTGTTAGCTTTAGGGTTCACAGCGTGAACAGTAAGCACTTGAACAGACAGAGGAATCAGAATGACAGTAAAAAACGGCCAATAGAGGCAAATTTTACTATATTGGCATGGTTATATTGGTCTAAGAGATAAATTTATTTCTTTGTATGAAGCTTGTATAATATAGTTCGCTTAAATAGCTGAAGTGAATGGAAGAGAAAAAGTCCTTTGCTTGTCTTGAGAATATACCTATGTATGTATTCCATTTTTCCTCTTTCAGCATAAGGATGCGTACCAAGCGATCTTGGATGGTGTGAAAGGAGGTGCCAAGGAGAAGAGACTTGCAGCCCAGTTTATTCCTAAATTCTTCAAGCATTTTCCTGAGCTAGCTGACTCGGCTATCAATGCACAGTTGGACCTCTGTGAGGATGAAGATGTTTCTGTAAGAATAAGAACCTTGTAGAAAGTTGATATGTTGAATTTAGATTTATTTTTTTTTTTTTTTATAGGCTGTGTCTTTTGGGAGGGGAGCTCTTTGGAAAACTTAAGAATACTTAGATTCTTCTATTGCAGGAGTACAACTACTGTGTGATGGTATGGGAAGATATATTAGTTTTCATTTGTCTTTTTCAGTCCCATCAGCGATCAAAGGAATAGCTCTGTAGAAAGAAACTCAAGATACAGTTTATTAGCTATTAGCATATCTATTACATTTTTCCTTTCAGAAAGCACTTTTTGGTAACGGATTCTAATGAATTGTGCTAAGAGGAACGAAAATTCTCTTTGCACTTGAGAACTGTGTGGATGTGATTCTGAGTGTATTATCCTTGCAGAAGTCTTGAGATGCTTCATGCTGCTTCTGTGGTGGTGTTAGAAGCTGTACCTGTGAAGCATCTTTGGATATCAGATCTTCAAGGGGCAGATCATTCAAAGGCTTTTGTCAGTGCTGGGAACAAAACCTAGAGATGTTTTCTGGCATACGCAGACCTGTAAAACTATCCTCCCTGTTAGCAAGTAAGACCTAATAACACAGATTCCAACCTCTTGTTTTGTTGATCAAATGAATGATTTTATGAACAGAGGTGCTGTTTGAATTTGTTTTTTCTCCAGCGCAGCTTAGATCTAAGAAACACACATTATTTTCTTCATAAATACATTCTAATACTTTCATAGCAAATACGAAGTTTGGACTGCCATTAAAGTCTGAAACTTGAACGTTGTTTTCTGAATATGATACTCATGTTAAAAGAATATGTTGTCATTTTCTCAAATGTGGCTGATTTTTCTGCCAAACTTTGGTAGTTGAATTGCCTGATTTATTTTTTTTTTAGTACTTTAAATTTTTAATTTTTTATTTCCACAATACTGACAATTTTGACAGATCCGGCGACAAGCAATCAAGGAATTGCCTCAGTTTGCCACTGGAGATAATCTTCCTCGGGTAGCAGACATACTGACCCAGCTTCTACAGTCAGGTAGGAGACACTGATAGTTTCCTGGCTGATCTCCTTGTGGCACACCTAAAAATGTGTACAATTCTGTTCTGTAAAACGTTTTCTGTTGATTTGTAATTTGTTATAAAGCAGTCTGTCCCAGTGCCATTGATGTCCTGCCTCTGCTCTTTCCCCCCCTCCTTTATATTTGCTGCACAGTTACAGTGCTACTTCTGCTGAAAGGTCGCTGATTATCCTAATCTAAACTGAAAATCTTTCTTTTAAATATAACAATTGTTTTTCATTCAAGTTCTCTGAAAGCATATGTAGAAAAAGGGGGGGGGGGGCGGAACAAAACACGAACCTATTACAGACTGCAGCAAATTGCTTTCTGAAAAAGAATTATTGGATTTCTAAGTCAGGAACTCAGGAACTTTTAAAAATCCTGAAGGCATTTTCATCCATACAATGCATTTTTGGTATAAAATATTTAATTCTGAATTTAATATGCAATATGTATTTTTTTATGTCAGTAAGTTATAGAGTGCTAAATATTAGATGTTCAAATTTGTATTAAAAATGCATGATTAAGTCTTTAGGCTTCTTAGAAGAGACTGGTTTTTTGAGATTTAAACATTTCTCCATTTAGTTCAAGAGGAAAATTGTTTCTCCCACCTAGAAATACTGTAGATTACTTAAGAGTTTATATGTTTTGCCTTAATTTAGTAAAGGTCAGCTTGTTTATTCAGCTGTTAGTTAAAATGACTAAATATATTGATTAATAACTTTCCTTCAAGTTTTCAGTCCTATCAAGTTTGTAATGTTAAAGTTTTGACAGGGAGACTGAAGTGGCAAATAGCTTTTTGTTTTGCTTCCAACTTTCATAATTGTGGCTTTCTACTTCCTCAGTCTAGTAGTCGTTAAAAATACAAGTGATGTTGTTTAGAATTAAATGCTGAGGATAGAATGCTTCTTGTGTGATACCAGAAATCTTTCTTTGTTTTTCTGCTCTTATGTTTGTTTTTCAAGGATATGCATATCAAGTTTTTTTTCTCTCTTCAGATGATTCTGCAGAATTCAATTTGGTGAACAATGCTTTGCTCAGTATATTTAAGATGGATGCTAAAGGTAAAGGACACATTTTTCTGTAAATGTCTTTCATTAATACTTTTCACTCTCTACTAGGATGAGAACAGGACTCCAGTACGTATCATCTTAGTACAGTGTAAAAGTTAGGCACTCAGGCTCATTATTGGGCTTCAAAAACTATACTGAACTTTTCAATAATTATGGATCTGAATTATACAGACCAGTAAAAGAATGTGGATTTTTTTGTCAAGCTACATGAAAGATGTGTTTTTTTCTTAACAGTTAGTAGCACAGTTATTTTAAAATGTGTCATGGGGTCTTACAGGAGGAAATGTCTTTCTTCTGCATAGAAGGTTCAGCTCTTAACTTCTAAAGTAATTTGCGTTACCTGATTTATTTTCCATTCAGGGACCTTGGGAGGCTTATTCAGTCAAATTCTTCAGGGAGAGGATATTGTGAGAGAGCGAGCCATCAAGTTCCTCTCTACAAAACTGAAAACCTTGCCTGAAGAAGTGATGACAAAAGAGGTAGAAGAGTTCATATTGACTGAATCAAAGAAGGTGCGTATCTTATTTCAGTATAGATGTTAGTATTATTAAACTATCCCTTATCACTGGCATTGCTTTGGAGGTCTGTTTGTTTAAACCACATGTAGAATTAAGCATTGTACAAATGCAATCTTCTAGTTATCCTATTCTGCTACAATCCAAACTTTGCAGCATTTTTTGGTGGGAATATTAGGCTCTTCTCATTTTTGAAGACTGACCTTTATTAGTATCACAGTCATTCACATTGGAAAGGGACTTCAGGAGATTGATCACCTCAGTGAATCAAGCTCAGCTGAATTCAGATCAGATTTCTTGATGCTTTGTCCAGTTGGGTTTTGAAAACCTCTAAGGATGGCGATTTCCCATATGTCTGGGCAACCAGCCTCAATGTTTAATTATCCTCAACATGATTTTTTTTTTTTTTTCCTTTACCTGGTTGGAACTTCTCATTTCAGTTTTGTATCATTGTCTCTCTATCACCCTGTCCACCTCAGTAAAGAGCCTGGGTCCTGCTCTTGGTGACTTGCTCTGAAGTGTTGGAAGATTAGTCTTAAGTTGCCTCACCTCCTTATGACGTTTTTCCTTTAGGCTGACAGAAGCCCAGTTTCCTTAGGTTCTCCTCACAGGTCATGTTATCTAGACACTGATCACCTTGTTGGCTGGGCTTTTTAAAGCTTATCCACAGCTTCTTCATACAGGAGGGCCCAACAGTATTCCAGATTTGGTCTAATAAGGGCTTAGCAAAGGAAAATCCTTGATCCCTTTGCTTCCCTCTGCTGGCTATGCTCTTATCGCAGCCCAGGACACTGTTCATCACCCAAGGAATGCTGCTGACACTTACGTTTAGCCTGTTTGTCCCCTAGAACCCTCGGGGTCTTTTCAATTCCCCAGCCAGTCAAGTCCTGAACATATGCTGGTGCAGGGAAGTTAGTTTATCCTGGGTGCAAGACTTTGCATTTGTCTCCGTTGAATTTCATGAGATTCCTGCGCATTCCCCAAGCTGAGAAAAATACAAGAACTATTAAAACAATCAATAATGAGTAGATATTCCCAGAACAGTAGGGGTTGGAAGGGACCTTCAGAGTTAATCTAGCCCAACCCCCCTGCCAAACCAGGCTCACCTAGAGCAGGTTGGACAGGAACGCGTCCAGGTGGATTTTGAATATCTCCAGAGAAGAGACTCCACAGCCTCTCTGGGCAGCCTGTTCCAGTGCTCTGTCACCCTCAAAGGAAAGAAGGTTTTTTTCTCATGTTGAGATGGAATTTCCTGTGTTCCAGTTTGTGCCCGTTGCCTCTTGTCCCGTCGCTGGGCACCTCCGAAAAGAGTCTGACCCCGTCCTCTTGTTACCCACCCTTTAGATATTTATAAGCATTGATGAGATCCCCTCTCAGTCTTCTCTTCTCCAGGCTAAACAGACCCAGGTCTCTCAGCCTTTCCTCATCAGAGAGATGCTCTAGTCCCTTGATCATCTTCGTAGCCCTCTGCTGGACTCTGTCCAGTAGTTTCTTGTCTGTCTTAAACTGGGGAGCCCAGAACTGGACACAGTACTCCAGATGCGGCCTCACCAGGGCAGAGTAGAGGGGGAGGATGACCTCCCTTGACCTGCTGGCTACATTCTTTTTAAAGCACCCCAGGATACCACTGGCCTTCCTGGCCAGCAGGGCACATTGCTGGCTCATGGTCAACTTGTTGTCCACCAGGAGTCCCAGGTCTGTCTCTGCGGAGCTGCTTTCCAGCAGGTCAAGCCCTAACCTGTACTGGTGCATGGGGTTATTCCTCCATAGGTGCAGAACCCTACACTTGCCCTAGTTGAACTTCATTAGGTTCCTCTCCGCCCAACTCTCTAGCCTGTCCAGGTCTTGCTGTATGGCAGCACAGCCTTCTAGTGTGTCAGCCACTCTTCCCAGTTTCCTGTCATCAGCAAATTTGTGGAGGGCACACTCTGTCCTCTCATCTAGGTCATTGATGAATATGTTGAACAAGACTGGACCCAGTACTGACACCTGGGGAACACAGCTAGTTACAGGCCTCCAACTGGACTCCGTGCTGCTGATCACAACCCTCTGAGCTCTGCCATTCAGCCAGTTCTCTATCCACCTCACTGTCCACTCACCTAACCCACACTTCCTAAGCTTACCTATGAGGATGTTATGGGAGACAGCATCAAAAGCCTTGCTGAAGTCGAGATAGACGATGTCCACTGCTCTCCCCTCATCCACCCAGCCAGCCATGTCATTGTAGAAGGCTGTGTTGGATTTGCCAGAAGTGATTTTCCCCTTGGTGAATACATGTTGCCCTCTCCCGATAACCATCTCTTCCTCTACATGCTTAGAGGTGACATCCAGGATGAGCTGTTCCATCACCTTTCCAGGAACGGAGGTGAGGCTGACTGGCCTGTAGTTTCCCAGGTCCTCCTTCTTGCCCTGTTTGAAGACTGGCGTGACACTAGCTTTCCTCCAGTCCTCAGGCACCTCTCCTGCTCTCCATCACCTTTCAAAGATGGCTTCGCAATAACATCTGCCAGCTCCCTCAGCACTCATGGGTGCATCCCATCAGGGCCCATGGATTTGTGGGTGTTGAGTTTGCCTAAGTGATCTCTAACCCAATCCTCCTCGATTAAGGGAGAGTCTTCCTTTCTCTAGGATCTAGGATTCCTGGGATTCATTTAACCTTTTTTTTTTTTTTAACCTTAAGAATAAATTTCTCATTTAACAAAATTGTATGCTTCAAGTAGAATAATGTTTCCTATGCATAACTTGATGGCAGTCACTTTAATTTGGAGGTGCATACAATTATACTACGATTTTCATGTGTTCCTTTAAACTTTTTAATAAATAGAAGCTAAATTTTAATGCAAAGTATTTGCATACTTTACCTTTTCAAATCAAGTAGGTTTGACTTTGAGGTTCGCAAATTACCACTATAGAAATATGTTTTTTGGTGTTCTGTTAAGGTGCTGGAAGACGTGACGGGTGAGGAATTTGTTCTATTCATGAAAATATTGTCTGGATTAAAAAGCTTACAGACAGTAAGTGGGAGGCAGCAGCTAGTGGAGCTGGTAGCCGAACAAGCTGACCTGGAACAAACATTCAATCCATCGGATCCGGATTGTGTGGACAGACTTCTACAGTGTACTCGACAGGCAGTGCCACTCTTCTCAGTATGTATTTATTTGCTTTGCGTGAGGAATACTGTGGAAATTTAACAGCTGTAGGTTCTCTTTGGTATTCTCAATGATTATGTTAAGACCGGCAGCATATCAGTACTTCTCCACCTTCAGCTTCTAATGTATTAACATCTTGGAAAATATCCTTAAAGCTGCCAAATACAAAGAGCTTTTGCATTGTTCTCCGCTCTTTAGCGTTTAAGATGTTACAGTGAATTATGACAAGATTCTCGTATTAGGTTCATACATGTGTGAGTTTGCCTGGCACTAGACTTGAAATAATCAATTGCAGCACTTAAAGGCCTATTCTTGGGTTATAGACAATCTTTTCAGTCCCTGTTGCAGACCTTCTGAGTTTAAGCTACCTGGAAGGGTCTCTGTATTTTAGGAGTTAGAGGGAAGTTTATTAAAGCTTTAAGGTATAGCTGTGTGTTGGGCATTTGTAAGGGTGGCAGAGTGATGAGGGGAAAACGTTTAACTCCTTCAAATTCAAAGAGTAGCCTGAATAACGTGCGGTGTTTTTTGCAGAAAAATGTTCATTCCACAAAATTTGTTACTTACTTCTGTGAGCATGTTCTGCCAAACCTCAGTTCTTTGACTACTCCAGTGGAGGGTCTTGATATCCAGTTAGAGGTAAGCCAAAGCTAAAATGTCTTTCAAATCATAAAAAATAAGCATCTTAGGTAGACAGCTATTTTTAAAACTACAGAGTCCTTTCTTAAGTGGTTTCCAGTTCTTTGCTTGGAGGAAAACTAGCTACACTAGAAAAAAAAAAAGTTGCTGTATTGAGGCATGATTGAGCATTGCCTTTTAAAGCATGTGTCATTTGTCCCGAGCTTTTGAGGTAAGGCTGGCATAAGTAGATTGATGTAATCATTTTTATATTACTGTCAATTTTTTAAGCATATAATATCTACTAAAATGATTGTTGCATGGCTTGTGCTAATTTAGCCTCCTAAGGGAGTGGCTTAATGTCTGTAACTTTGCTTACGTTAATCAGTGCTGCAGCTTCAGTTAGATCTCTGAATCTCACTTTGAAGGTCAGCTGTGCTGCAGACATGGGAGATGAAGTTTTGTTTACTTGTTGACTAACTATGCATGTTGGGATTACACACAAGAAGCTGTGTTTCTGAGGACATGAAAACTTGGCTAGGCACTTTCCTCCTTCTATTCTTTCCTGATGTTTGGGAGGGGTTTAATTGTAATAGCTGACCTCAACTGTGCCAGCCATAATGATGTGATAATCACTTTTAGGTTGAAAGTTAAGTCTTTATACTTTTCAGTTAACACACAAAACCCCATCTATCCTAATGTCTAGGTTTTGAAGCTTCTTGCTGAAATGAGTTCATTTTGTGGTGATATGGAAAAGCTTGAATCAAATTTGAAGAAGCTGTTTGACAAATTACTGGTAAGACTTAATTCAATTTTTATTCATGTAAAACACTTTGAAAAAAGTTTTCATCGAAACAAGTTATTTTTATCTATTAATCTGTTGATCCTTTTTCTAAAGTGGCTATTTCAAAGATAGCTCTGTCCATGCTATAAGGTCAAACATCATTTTGCAATTCAAAGCCTTTGTAGATATAGAGAGCTGTTACCTGCATAATGCTTTTAATCCAGTAAACTCGTGTGGTTTTGTTTTTTTTTAAATTTTGTGGTCATGAGAGACTCATGTTGATCTCTGATTAAAGGCTCTATCTGCACTGACAATTTTAAGCAAATTCAACGCTGTTTCAGAAGTGTTGGTGCAGTACATTGTTGCTTCTTGTGGTAGCAGTGCAACCATAATATTTTCTCGGAGTCAGAGGTGTCAGGTCATGTAAGTGTAGGCAAACCACCGGCACCAGGACTTCATGCAGCTGTTCTTCACATTAGTACAGGGATGGGGGATGCTTCTTAGGTTGTCAGCATAAATAAACCCTCCAGTTCAAACACTACAAAAGAACGGTCAGTCTGCATAAATGTATCTAATGCATGTGTTTTTCCTTTCTATTCATAAGGAGTATATGCCCCTTCCTCCAGAGGAAGCAGAGAATGGGGAAAATGCTGGCAATGAAGAGCCCAAGTTGCAATTCAGTTATGTGGAGTGTTTATTGTATAGCTTCCATCAGCTGGGTCGTAAACTCCCAGACTTCCTCACAGCCAAGCTGAATGCAGAGAAATTGAAAGACTTTAAAATCAGGTAATCACTTAGAGGCAAGTGTTAGAGTTCTGTTAGAAAGTGTGAATTATTATTGTCTGGATGCTAAGTAGCACAAATCAGATTTGTAGAAGACTTACTTTGAGCATTTTTCCTAAAGGGGAAAAAGAGAGATTACAGCTTCCCTCTGCTTATGCTTTTATTTTATGGGAATATGTAAAATTTATTAACAGATTGCTTTTAAATTTTTTAGGCTACAGTATTTTGCTCGAGGGTTGCAAGTGTATATTCGACAGCTTCGTCTAGCGCTTCAAGGAAAAACAGGAGAAGCCTTGAAAACAGAGGAGGTAACTATTGTCTAGGAATTCTGATCTTTCTAATTGAGCCTACTGAAATAACCATTGGCACACGTTAATGGGCTGCAGTCTGTTGTAAGCATGCAAATAGATTAAGAGAATAATACTGCTAACATCTATGGCAACTGCATCTTCCAAGCTAAGGTGATCTTTTAGTTTCTACTGTTAGCTGTGCTTTGCATCCGTGTGTATTTGGCTTAACTGTGCTCTGTGTTTTGTTTTGAAGGGGAAATTGTCATATATTGGGGGAAAATAGTATTAGGGGGAAGTACACGGAAACATTAAAAGCAACTAGTTAGTGTAAAACTGGAGGAAGCCTAAAAATAGCTGTAATGAAAACTCGGAAGTGTACACACCTTTCACTGTTAGTATTGCTGTAGCAATTCACTAGGAAGATCAGTCAGTTTAATGTTATGACTTCATCAAATGCAGTTGGCATAATTTAAAGCTACTAGAACAGGTGTTCAGTGGTGTTTCTTTTTTTACAGAACAAGATTAAAGTGGTTGCCTTGAAAATAACCAATAACATTAATGTTTTAATCAAGGTAAGTCCTCACATTATGAATGAGTAAATTCATACAGTACAGTAACCTGTGCAGAAAAAAGGAATAGATTTGAACAAAGTTGTGTCGTGTTATTAAGTTAGTCAGTGTTAGCCAGCTCAGGCTTGCTGCCCGCTTTACTGTTTCTGAAGAGACATGGATCTGCTCTTTATGCAAGCTGCTTAGCCTTTGCTGTTGCTGCTGTTGGAATAGGGTGTTGAGGCCCTTTTTTGCAGCACCAGTTGCCCACAGAAGAATACCTTGCTTTAGGGATCTCTGGATTTTTCCTTCTCATTTCCCTTCCCTGCAGTGGCAGGGAGGGATTAAGAATAGTTTGAAGAGGTGCAAGGAGGTGTAAAGGAGGGAGCTATAAAATAAAAAAAAGCAGGCTGCTCTACAGAACCTTTTTCTCCAAAGAGTCTAGGAGAGATGGGCTGCAGAAAAAGACTTCCATCCAGAGCCCTTGAAACCATTCTGATTTCTTCTAACCACCTTTTCCTCTCTTCCCTCACTTCTCATCTCTCACCCTCAATCACCATGATAAACCAAAAGCTTTGCCAACGGTATTGAGAAGCATATCTTTTACCATCATAGCAGGGATATCAGACGTCTCCCTGCAGGAGCCATTGTAGTTCATTATAAGATGCTTAATGTGCATAGGGAGAGAGAGAAAGCGTATTATGTCAATATAAGACACTATTCTGTTAATATAAATCTCATCTGAATTTCCTAGTAAAGTATATGGGCTATGGCAGCCAGATAAGGCAGTAAGCTAGGGCTGCCTTCTCTCTGCCATGGGACTTCCAAAAGGATTTAAAATTGTTGGAAGGTAACTGTTACTCTGGAGTCTCAGTAAGTAGCTAAAATTTTGAAGTGCAATTGACACGAATTTAATTGTAGAATAAACTGTCTGATTTTTGCCTCTATAGGATCTCTTCCACATTCCTCCTTCTTATAAAAGTACGGTTACACTGTCCTGGAAACCAGTACAGAAGGCAGATGCAAGGTAAGTCTTTTTCATAGAAAAAGAAAACGGCAGTGCTAATTTTTGCTGTTTAAATAAAGATCCAAGGCTGTGGTGGACAGCCGGCTGAATATGAGCTGGCAGTGTGGCCAGGTGGCCAAGAAGGCCAATGGCATCCTGGCCTGTATCAGGAATAGCGTGGTGAGCAGGACTCGGGAAGTGATCATCCACCTGTACTTGGCACTGGTGAGACCCCCACCTCGAGTGCTGTGTTCAGTTCTGGGCCCCTCACTACAAGAAAGACATTGAGGTGCTGGAGCGTGTCCAGAGAAGGGCAACAAAACTGGTGAGGGGTCTGGGGGACAAGTCTTATGAGGAACGGCTGAGGGAACTGAGGTTGTTTAGCCTGGAGAAGAGGAGGCTGAGGGGAGACCTTACCACTCTCTACAACTACCTGAAAGGAGGTCGTAGAGAGGTGGAGACTCTCTCTATATAGTGACAAGTGATGGGATGAGAGGAAATGGGTTCAAGTTAAGCCAGGTGAGGTTTAGGTTGGATATTTGGAAAAATTTTTCACTGAAAGGGTTATCCAGCATTGGAATAGGCTGCCCAGCCCAGGGAGGTGGTGTATTCGCCATCCCTGGAGGTGTTTAAAAAAAGGGTAGACGTGGTACTTGGGGATATGGTTTAGAAGTGGTTTTGTCAGGTTAGGTTAATGGTTGGACTCAATGATCTTAAAGGTCCCTTCCAACCTTAACAATTCTATGATTCTATAAAATACACACAGCACATGAGCTAAAAGTTTCACAATCAAAAATAAACCCATCCTGGAAGGAATTAAGGCTGTGGAGTGATAGTCTTAGTCTTGTTTTAGGGGTACAGTGGACTGAATCAACTGGAGACTAGCTTCTGCTTTTGAAGTGTATTCAGGGCATCTTCATTACCTACTGCTAGCTTCCAGGTGTTAATCTTTGAGCCTGAACTGCTATTTCTGTACTTGTCACAACAGGTGTGTAATGACCTGTTTTTGTTTTCTTCTGTCAGTCAAAAAAGAGCAAGTGAAGACACAACCTCAAGTTCACCCCCAAAAAAGGCTTCGGCAGGACCTAAAAGGGATGCCAGGCAAATATATAACCCTCCCAGTGGAAAATACAGCAGTAACCTGGGTAGTTTTTCTTACGGTAAGTTAGGAAGCTTGGAAAAAAAATTGTCTAGTGACAGTTGTGCCTTGGGGTAGGGGGAACAAACAAATTAAGCCAACTTCCTTTCACTTTCTCAGAAAATCAATTTGTACGTCACCAATTTTTGTGTGTAATGGTCTCTTTCTAGCTGTTGATCTGTTACAGCGTTTGAGTGTTACTAGCCTATAAACTGTCATTTGCAAGTTAGCTTTAGTAGTTAGTAATAGAACTATTGTGTTCTCTATTATGACTCACAGCACTCACACCCCAAATTTCCCATTGGACAGACCAGTTTCTGCAAATGGCAGAGCTGGGTCATCTCCTGTCATATGACTGGACCTGTGCTGAATTCCTATTACAACCACTGCTGATGTTGCAGACCTGATCCAGAACTTCTGGGAATTGCCAGGTTCACTATGCATACAGAAAGTTGTGTCCTCATGCTCCCAGTCAGAGTGATTCTGTCTCTCTGCAAGTCATATTTCTGGGCAAAATGTGGGAGCAGTTGTAGGCTGGATGAATAGGCCCAACAATGGCAGCAACCTGTTCTTGTCTTCCCTGTAGGCCCACTGGTCCTACCTCTGTCAAGTAAACAGCTTGCTGTGACAAATTATCACCCATGCCCATAGGTTGAAAAACTGGTATAAAGCACTGTCTTATGTATAAAGCAAAGAGAAAAGATAAAATCTTCTGCAGATTTCTTACTGCAGGCTTCAGGTGGTGCCCTGTGTCTCTTAAGATAAACTTGTCATCCTGCGCTTCTGAAAATTAAGAAGTTTTCAACCAAAAATGTTTTGTTGCCTGCTACTGTTTCTTGTGAGATGCTTAGGCCTCTGATCCGCTTTTGATTTGCGTACTCTTTAAAATAAGCACACAGTGCTCTTTGTAGATTAATATGACCTGTATTATAAGACTGTACATGAAGAGAAAGCATGGAAGGGGAATGAGAGTTTGATATATTTTTCAAACAAATCCAAAGAAACTTTAACAAAACACTTCACAAATGCTTCAAGATTGACATGGTGTTACTGGACAGAAGGATGAGCTAGGTAGCCTAATGAAGTTCTTTACGGACCACTTATCAATTCTGTGATAATGGATTGTCCCAAATATAGTTTTAAAATAGTGGGACAGTTATGTATTGTAGTATTAGTGTGCAGAAATAATACATTTAGTTTAAAGAGGCTAGTTCTCCTGACCTCCTTTTACAATTAGTAGGGTCTGTTGTCCATCAAAGCACAACTCAGATCTCATGCTACATAAGCAGGATGAGCCTCAGAGAGGCTTAAGTCAGCCTTCAATACCTCCAGATACTGCTATTTAATTTTAATCTGTATCCAGCATAAAACCTATATGAAAAGTTTTGACTTTTATTTCAGAGCAAAGAGGTGGTTTCCGGGGTGGACGAGGAAGAGGCTGGGGAGGACGTGGCAATCGTAGCAGAGGAAGAATCTACTGAGTAAACCGCTAAATCTTCCATGGCCCTGAAGGGCTAAAATGAAAGTGCTACTCAGCAAGTTTGCTTGGAGTATTGTTTCCTTCAAGGACTGCCTTCCACTAAGACTGACTTAAATGTTCTTTATACCTTTGTATGTATGATCTACTTTTCTAACGGACTACAACTTGTCCATAGTGAAACTACAACTGTATTTTTGGATGCTTACAGTCAGCAGTTTTGGGTTCTTATTTTTGAAGTGTCTTCAGGATTATTCAAAATTGGAAAAGAGCATAGATGTTTTATCAAAAGCTACATCTTGACAGTTTCTCTATTAACCTAGAAATCAGCTACTGCATAACTAAAACTATATAATTGAGTTTATGTATTAAGTAATGGATAGGAAAGGCATGACAACAGAGATACGTGTCAGATAAGGCTTAGCAGCTGAAGTAATCCTTTCCTCATTTGTAGCCATATTTTGCAATATGTGGAGAAGAGTACCATTGTTAAATTTGCTTTGATTTACTTTTTTAAATGGAATTGAATGAGATACATGCTGGGTTTTTTCTTAAATTTGCAACATGGATGGAAATTTATTTTGCTTGTAGCATGAAGCAGTCCTTTTACTTAGAGATGTGGAGAATGTGGTGTTTTTTGGTTTGCACATCTTACTCTTCTCCGTGCATTGTAATGCAAAAGTGATGTTTTGCAAATGAATTTTTAATGTTTAATATGAATATGTGCATATAGCTATGCCGTGAAATTTCAGTAAATGAACAGGAGAAACAAAACAATAAATGACAAAGATTATTCCAGGAATGGGTAAAGACTGATGCAGTGATTAAGCTTCATAGGCTGGAGCTGGACCATAGCAGTACCTGGCTCTTTTCTGTTTTGCAGATTTCTGGATTAGTTGGCACTTGAGGGTTCGTTGGTTTTTTGTTTGGCTTTTTTTTTTTTTTCTTTTTTGTTCTGTGATGTTTTGGGTTTTTTTTTTACCAATACAGTTGCATTTAAAAATATATAAATAAAATTGTATTTTGTGTAACATTGCAAATTTCCAGCTATGTAGTTCAATTCAGGTGGAAAAGGTAACAATTCCATGCTATTTTTTTCCATAGCAACTTGGGATTCTTATTTACTGGTATACACCCAGAAAATACAATGTAAGAGCACAATGCTTTTTTTTTTTATTATTCTCACCAATCAAAACTTTTACTTCTCAGGTCATTCAACATTGTAAAGGAATAGCAGATAGTAAAAAGAAGTTTGGACAGAGGAAAAGAATTTTAATAAGTGTTCCAGGGTGTGCTGATGTAAAATAGTTTAGGCTTTAGAAGAATGAAAATTTTTTCTTTTTCTCTCTTTTTTTTTTTTTTTTGTCCAGCTGTTTGATTTCCACAGACACAGACAAATGCCTGACAGTGATGTTTCCCCACCTAGTTCCATTTGTATTTGCTTGTGAATCTGACTCAGGTGTCTTCATTAACACTCTGATATTTATCACTACGATCAGAAGGCCAGAATACCAAAACTATGTCAAAGTTAGATACATTGTCGATGCTAAATTAGAAGTCTGCTTTTGCTTAATTCTGGAGCAGTAAGCAGCAAACTTTGGACATTCCAGGATGTGTGAGATGACTTTGCATTTCTGATTACATGCCAGCTGCTAAACTCAGATTTGTCACTGAAACCACCCAACTTGGCAAAGAGCTTTCAAGGACAAATTTGTGAGATCAAAATGTCACTCTGAAAAGAGGCACTAGATGGGTAATAAGCTTCCACTGGTGGGGGGAAATAGACATTTTGCACTTGTGGCTATAATTTGTGTTTTGAGGGGATTTAAAAATGTAATCTCAAAGCCTAAACATAGCTTGTATTTAGACTAACACCTAGGAACTAGCAGCTTATCTTCTCACTGAATTTTGAGTGAGTTTTCTTTACGAGATTCCTGTTCTTCGGAGGTGATGTGCAAAATTCTTGTGGCCTCAGAAGCAGTTAGATTTCCCCCTGTCCCCCAGTTTCATATTTAATTTTAATGCAGTGAGTTCTTATGGAGACACCTGTTTGCCATCTTGCTGAATTGTAAATGTTCCCTTACGCTTTTGGAATAAATTCATTTTGTAATTTTGTTTGGCTCATTGTTTCACAGTTACTCTGCAACACTTTGTGTTGGCTTAGTAAAAGGGTACTCGTGATACCTTTTTGTTTTAGTGACTAACTTCTTAGATTGCTATAGATGTATTGAGCTGTTTGCCACTAAGTAGATCTTAGACTGCATTAAGCTGTTTCAACTTTTAAGAAATTCAATTTTTAAATGCAAAATTTTGGATAGGAATTTAAATATTCAGCAAAAGCTGCATGTCATACATCTTATTTGGGAATTATCATTTGTAAAGGAGTAATTCATTGTCTTATTCAACCTCCTAGATGTTCACAGTGCAATAAAATTTGTTTTATGATAGAGCAAGAGTGGCTTGGAGCAGCAGCCTGGTTTTTTTTGGTGAAATCTGTAATAAGCTTGATGTGAAAACTCTGGCAGCAGTAAGGAACTATCATACTTGCCGGAATATACTCTCTATCCTGAGAGAAACTGAATCCCTTGCATTAGTTTAACCACAATGACACTATTTGTAAACTTTTTTTTTTCTTGTTTCTATTGAATGGGTTTGAGTCACAGGCAAATGTTACTGTTTAACAGGCTCTGGGAACTCTGGTGTCCCCAAGAAGCAGAACTGTTTGCAGCTTACTTGCAAACTTAGGAAGGTCCAACAGACAACAGTTCGAATTTGGCAGCTTTTGGATCTCGCGGCGGCCTGTTTCCCCAGTCCTGAGCTGCTGGGTTGGTATTTACCATTAACTAGAATAGGAAGAGGAAAGTTTAGATTTTTTTTCTGTGTAACCGAGAAGCATTAGAAGGAGGGAGCAGCCATGTGTTTTTCAGAGCTGGCTTCAACCGGCGTTCCAGCGAACTGGCATTAACTGCGGACAGCTGCAGCTACGGTTTGATTTGGGCAGAAAGCCGTTTCCTCGAGCGGACCTGGCAAACGTTTCAGCGCGCACTAGAGAGACGTTAATTTTCTTTTTTAAATTAAAGCGTTCTGCGCGGCACCACCCGCTGCTTGTTGGTGTTTAAAGTCGGCGTTCAGCTCCGGGCAGCGGCTCTGCCGGTACCGGTGGCTGCCTGAGGGCGCTTAGTTAACCGGAGGGCGGCTTCCCCGGCTGGGCTGGGTGCGTGTG
>VZSZ01007733.1:20981-90509 GCA_013398815.1 Ibidorhyncha struthersii | reverse complement strand
CTGGCGCGGGCGCTGCCGCCGCGATCCGGCCTCCTTCGCCTTGTGGCTGCCGCAGGGGTGGGGAAGCGGGCGCCATCTGAGGTAGCGACCCGGCGCCACCCGGTGTGCCGGCGGGGAAACCGGGGCCGCCCCAGGGCCCGTCCCTCCCGAGAGGCACCACCGCCCCGCTGCGGGAGGCACCGCCCGCTCGGGCCTCCCCCTCCCAAAATGGCGGCGGGAGCGGTTCCGGTTCCGGGTGGTGCGNGAGGATGGGAAGATCCAGCAGCAGGTGAGGGGCTCGGCGGGCGCGGGGAGCTACCACCACCGCCTGCCCCGGTGATCGCGGCCCGCTGAGGCGGCGTGGAGAGCCCGTGTCGCCGTTCACCCACAGCCCCGGCCTGCCCTGAGCTGTGCGACGCGGGGGAACGGCGCCTGTCGGCCCGGTGCGAAGTCCTGCCGGTCCGAAAGCCGCTGCAGCCTGCCGAGCGGGCGGGGGGGCGGCGGTGGCGGGCGCTCCCGGCGGCCCCGGCACGGGGGGCTGCCGCAGCGAGCCGGCGTCGCTCGCGAAACTGGGCTTGAAGCCGCCGGAGCCGCAGGGTGAGGCGGCGGGTCTAAGCGAGCCGAGGGTAGATTTCAACCGGCGCCGTTGCGTCGCACAGCGGCGGGTCGTGCTTACCGGCAGCCTCCCTGAAGCCTTCGGCTCGTTAGGCCGTGCCGCTGAGTAAGCGCCAGGCCGGGGTCCGGTCTGGTCGCGGAAGCAGCCGGACCCCGGCCCTGGTCCGCAAAGCGCGCTGTGACCTTCCTGTGGAGCCAGGAGCCCTCCCGGCGGCGGCGCTGCCCTTCGCCGTGCAGCCGGTGCCGTCCCCGGTTGGCCGCGGCTGGCGCAGCCCGCGTTGCCCGTGAGTTTGCGATTTCTCCCGGCCCCGGCCCCGGCTGCTTTTCGTTCCTTCTGGAAGTAAAGAAGAGAAACGGTGGGGGGTCTGCTCGGTGGAGAAGCACACGCGTGCCCCGCGCTGCAGTAATCTTGTGGATTTAGGCAAAGCGTTTGATTTTAATACCGGGCTGTGCCTCACCTTCACGGAGCAGCTGAAGGCGTCGGTGTGTATTTCATGTTTGGGCTCTTTCTCACTTGCTTTGCCCCCTCTTTGTTGCAAGGAGAACAACACCAGAAATCCACTTGCAAGTCAGAACTGCCAGATCGGTTTCCCTCTGGAGTGGGCGAGTTAGTCGCTGCAGCAAGCAGAGTGGCCTTTCCCCCGTAAAAACAGAGCATGGAGGGATGAGTGTCTGTTAACATCACCTTCCTTTTGCAAGAACATTTGGTGGGGTCGGAAAGCATTAGGGTCCTCGGGCAGGTGAAACTGGCTTTCTCCGCAGGAAGCCCCTGTGATCTTTATGGGTCTCAGGCACTTCAGCTGTCTGCATGGATCCAGGCACTCTCTCACCCTAGTTAGTCATAAATAAATGAATGACAGTGCTTCCAGTGTTAGCGTGCCTCCTTTTCCCACTTTATTTAGTGGGGAAGTGGTGAGAGTATATGAGAATGGTCTGGAAGCATCTGTGTGTGTGTATTAATTGTATATTATCAAATTTGGGTGAAGTGTTCATTTTGATTCTTGCATGAAAAGCAGCTGTGACTTGAAAAAGTCTAATCAGCTAAAATTACTTGAAAATCTGATTAGCTAGATTCAACACTGATTTTAAGAAATGACATTTTATGATGTCGGTTAACTCATGGTACAGGTAGAAGCTTCCACTGTCCCATTGCTATGCAGTAAGCTGTTCTATTACTGTTACCAATGCTTTCTAAGCAGGGGCATTCCCATATTCCATGTATAAAGTTCTCAAGGTCTATAGCTGAGGTGATAAAATAATATCTGTGGAATAACTTCTCTTACCTGCACAGTTAAAATTAATCCATCAATTTCCAGCAAGGAAACTCAAATTATAGATATTAGTTGGAACATGAGGAGCCAGATTCTCCAGTAGATGGGAGGTAGTGCTGCTAATTGTCCAGTGATTTTTTTTGTAATAAGATATATTTCGGTATCTGTTACTGTCATCTCCCTGGCTCTTGTGAAAATGATTCTTAAATTTGTGGTTATTGCCATTGCCATTGCCATCCCTGCAAAGCACTTCTGAATTTCATTTTTTCCACTTATTTGTATTTTGGGGAATGAGAAGAGTGGGCATTTTCTAGAGTGAGTTTGTTGTTTTAAATGCCAAGATGTAATTGTGGTTCAATAGCAGCAAAACCATCAGGTAGTCTCCACTGTCCAGCAACAGGAAGGAATTGTCATTGTCCCACTCTGCACTGCACTGGTGCAGCCTCACCTTGAGTACTGCGTGCAGTTTGGGGCACCTCAGTATAAGAACATCAGACTGTCATGTCCAGAGGAGGGTGACAGAGATGGCAAGACTTAATAGAAGCGGCTGAGGTCACTTGGTTTGTTCAGCTTGGAGAAGAGAAGGCGGAGGGGTGACCTCATGGCAGTGTACAGCTTCCTCAAGGGTGGCAGCAGAGGGGGAGGTGCTCTCTCTGGTGACCGGCAACAGGACACGAGGAAATGGAATAAAGCTGTGCCAGGGGAAGTTCAGATTGGACATTAGGAAAAGGTTCTTCACTGAGAGGGTGATCCCTCACTGGAAGAGGCTGCCCAGGGAAGTGGTCACGGCACCAAGCCTGCCAGAGTTCAAGGAGCATCTGGACAACACTCTTACTCATATGGTTTAGTTCTAGGTAGGGAGTTGGACTCGATGATCCTATTGGGTCCCTTCCAACTTAAGATATTCTATGATTCATGGGCAGTGGGATGGTTCATAATTGATTTATCAATTAATTGGTAGAACCACAGTATTCCAAAATATTTGAACTATCCTTCTCCTAATATCAAGACTGAAGTACTTATTAACAGGACATAAGCCTGAAATTTCCCTGCAGAGCATCCCTTTGCTTTAATCTTTCAGAATATTTTCAGAATACTCTTCATTAAGTTATCATGAGAACACTTAGCCATTTAATCCTTCTCTCCAGCTATTTTTACTTTGTGTATTTTCAGTGGGGTTTTTGTCCACGTTCGTCTTGTAAACTCTTTGGCTCTGCAGCTTCTTGTGTTTCTCTGCAGTGTGGCATTTCAGCTTCTTAGTGTATGTAGAGCATTGCCTGTCATCTTATTGGCTTTTCTACTAGTTCTAATTAATCTACTCTTGTTTTGTAGAAAAATATTGTCACGTGAGATTTTTCCATAGTACTCTAGGCTCCTTCTTTGAACATCCCAGTACAGATGCATTGTGCTAGTTCTTGCCGCTTGGACAGCGGTCCACCTTTGAATTTTGAAGCACCTTACCTACAAGAAGACAGCTGTGTAAGTCAAGACTTGTGTTTGGAATAAGCTTCAGCTGCTGCTTGTTCAGACGCAATAACCTAAACAAGGTCACAGAGTACAGCTCACAGCAGGGCCAGCTAGATCGGGTCACTGCCCAGCTAAATTTTGCATCCAGGGGTGGGTTTTTGATGACCTTGCTGGGCACCTGGTCCAGTGGTTGACTGCCTTCAGTGGGGGTTTCTTTTTTCACCTTTTCTGATCAGCATTTCCTGTGTAGCAACAGATATACGGTGCCTCTCGCTGTCACACCTCAAGAAGAATCTGGCTCCGTCTTCTCTGTACCCTGCCTTTAGGAAGCTGAAAACAGCAGCAGTGTCCCCGTGCAGCTGAGCCAGCCCGCTTCTCTCAGCTGCTCTGTGGGTTACGTGCACCAGGCCCCTCACCACCTCAAATGGGCTTTGCTTGCCTTGAAACGGGGGACAAAAAGCTGAATTAGGTGCATTTTCATGGGTGCCTGGTGGAGGGGGATAATCACTCCCATTGCCTTGCTGGCACCAGCCTTGCTGCTGCAGCCAGTTGGCCACCTCAGCTGCAAGGGCACGCTGCTGGCTCATGGACAACTTTTTCCTCAGCAGAGCCCAAACATCCTTTTCTGCAAAGCTGTTTTCTGTTCAGCCCCAGCCTTTCCTGCTGCACAGGGCTATCGCATCCCACGCGCTGGGTTTGCGCTTGCCGTTGTTGACTTCACGAAGTCCCTGTGAGCCCGTTCCTCCAGGTCTCTCTTTAACCACAGCCCTGCCCTCCACTGTCGCCACCCCTGCCCCACGTTTGCAGAGGACACCAAGCTTGCTGCGGCTCTTTTTCCCCTGTCGTTAGTAAAGACGTTAAACAGTGTTGGCCCTGGTATTGATCCCCGAGGGCCGCTGCTGGTGACCAACCACTGTTGGACTTTGCACTGCTGATCGCAACCCTTCCAGCAGCACAGCAGTCTCTAACTGGAAGTGGCTAATACTGTCTAGTGGCTAAGAGTAGTGCTACTAATTAGCATTTTTATTATTCAATTTTAGAGATATTAGCATTCTCAGTCTGAAACACATTTTTAAAAATTGTCACCTTTTTACAGAGGTACAGGCTTAATCTTCACTTGGGACTCCCTCAGTTTATCTGAACGAAGGCCATATAATTGATTAAGATGTGGGAAAAACTTAAGTGGTACTAAGCCCCAGATATTTATCCTGCTGAATGAACCACTAGCTGCAGCTATCCAGATAAGCACCAGTGACAGGTGACTTCCCTGCAGCTTTTAGTTTGCTACTGTGAACCTTGTCTGCCTTGTTACCAAAGTGTCTATGGAGGAGGAGCTGAAAGCAGAAGTTACAGATCCTGGCCCATATACAAAATATGATAGCCAGAATCTGAGGGAAAAAGTGTGAGAATATTTTATATTGTTACCCTGAAATGTCTGCTAGCTGTTTCTTCTTGTAGTGCAGCAAGCGTGCAAGCCTTTAATATGAGACTACATTCAGGTGAGATTGATTTTCCTGTGGCATAAGATAGCAGTAGCGTGACTGCGACTTGAGCCAGAGTTCTTGGTGGTATAACAACTTGGCAGGGGTGGCAAAATTAAGGCAAACTGAACAATTTTCCATATATCAGGAAGATCTCGTCTAGTAAATGGGAGTGCTTGGTAAGCAGGCCCTACAGTTCTGGTTTCTAGTGAGCATTTCTGAATGAAGAAACAGATTAATTCCCAGTAGTGCATGTAACATTTTGTTGTCTCAGTAAGCCATCAAGAGAAAAGCCATCAAGCAGTATCTGTTGATCTAGTAGCCTGTTTTCAGGTCAAATACATCATTCTCTGGATCAGTTCATATTCTTCTTTTGGTCTGAGTCCACCTTCAAATACGTGTTTCTGCAAAGCCAGGGACTGAGTAATCATCTCTCTTCAATCTCTCTTCTATAGATCTCTCCTATATCTGCTCAGTGCACATGTTTATAAGCCTTCTCATTTCACAACTTGCAGTATAAAGTTCAGACTAATATATAACTGATTTTAGCCAGTGCTTTGTCTGCCAGTAGGGAAACTAACCACTCTACAGAAATACTAGTGTACTTCAAGAGAAGGGAGAAACTTGGCATAAAGAGAGGACAAACAAGTGACAGATTAAATGCAGTGCACGAAGCAGCTTCAGTAGTCATTCATGGCTTTACTGGTGGGGACCAGCTGCTGTCGTCTCTCAGAGACCTGACATATTAGAGCTGAGGTAGGGTCTTTCTAAAGATCCCTTGATGGAGGCGATTAAAGCCAAGCAAGCTGGCAGGGACTCAAAAGGACTGCCTTTATGTGTACTAATACAAATGCTGAAAAAGTTAGTTTTGAGTAACTAAACTAAAAGAAGCAAAGAAACCTACTAGGCAGATGGTCCAAAGCAGGACTGGGGAAGTGTTGCCAGGAGCAGAGAGCCTCTGGTAAGGAATCTGAGTTGGCAAAAAGTTGTTTTGTTTTTAACGCGCTGTCGTGTGTTCTGAAGTTTGTTAGAGAAGATCTGGAGAAGAGAGTGAACGAGCAATGCTGTTTAGCCTATTTGGGGCTAAGAAGATTAGCCACTCAATAAACGTGACATCTGAATTTCATGCAGTGCAGTAGTGTGTTTAAATCGGGCTTAGTACAAGTAAAGAGGGGAGACATTACCTAGCAGTTGTTCGTTTGGTTGCAGATTTGAATGCAAGTGTCCCTCAAGTTGCAGCAAGGCAAGACGATTCATGGATGGCTTTAGAGTTGGTTAATGCATTACTGATGTCTGTCTTCTGACTGCACGTGTATGCTAACAGATTGTGATGAGAACAGTGGTCCATACACTCCAGATGAGAGGAAAAGCAGCCATCCAAAACCAAAGAAAGCTGAAAATCTAGTGCAGCCAAATAAAAATCTATTTGCTGATTACAAAAGCATCTTCCGCGATATATTAAGCAGTCACTCAGTCCTATCTTGAAAATGACAGATGGATGTTTGCTTTGCTCTTTCTCTAAAGGGTAGTTTGCTTGACCATATGACCTCTTTCTTGACTGAATTTCTTATCCTTCCAAGTCTGTTGTGTGCTAAACAAAGCAAAGCAATTGTTCGCTCTTACTGAAGTGTGTAACGTAGCATGCCTTCCCCAAAACAGTTGCCAGTAAATGTGCCTCTATGAGTGTGTCCAAAGAGACCTAGGCTGGAGGTTGGTGTGAGTTCATTAAATGTCCCCCAAGCCCAGGGTGACGAGCTGAAACATGATGGTTTTGAAGCCCAGGTCAGCTTATCCCCAGGAAAAGGGAAACTTGTTGCATTTTAGAACTTCTTTCTTGATCACCAAAAGACTGTGGGATCTAGGCCTTCCTCTAGTGTGAAAAATAGTCATTTATTAAAAAAAAAAAAAAAACAAAACAACCTTCACTTTAAATTTTCTACCTTTGCATAAGAATACTCGAAAAGCTTGAACCTGAACACTTTTGTGTAGTGAATGGCTGAGATGCTTAACGTCCTCATCCCCAACGGGGTGCTGGTGACCTAGAACTGCACCAGTGCTGCCTGCTCGCGGGGGAGCGCAGCCTTGTCTTTCTGTATCCCTGTGAAGGTCATGGCTAGATCCGAATTTGATAAAAATAGACCTTGTGGTAGCCTGTATGTGAAGTGCAGTCAGAAATGCAAATTTTGTGTTCTTTGGGGCAGTGGTAGAGAAGTAGTTATTTTCACTATTCTCAACTCAGCAGTGAAAGATTTGCATCTGAGAGGCAGATTCGAAGGGCCACTGAAATACGGCTGTTGGTGCCCATGCCCCTCACGTCTGCTGCAGTCTAGTAGGTAACCTTATGCCAGATTTTGGCTGCTGACAGCAAAGCTTTAATATAAAAATGCCTGGATTTAGCCCAGCGTAGTAATATATGCCACGGTGGTACAGTTTGTAAGTCCGGAAGGCCCCAGCGGTGGCTCTGACCATGTGTAAGCACCAAGTCCTGCTCGCTCCTCCACTCCTGGTGTTTCCATACAGCCTTTGTCCACCAGGCACGGGGTGGCTCCCAGGTCCCATTTCTCTTAGCATCCTCACACTTCCATTACCCGGCCTCTCATCCTGTTTTCCATCACTTTTAAAATAAGGGTAGGACAAAATGTCAAGATGATACAAATCAGCTGTTCAGAACTGATTATTCTGTGGTGAAAGCTGTGCTTGGTGCCTGGCATGCCTTCCCCATATTGTGAGCTTCACAGCAAAAGTGTGGAAGTGGCCTAAACACACATTTCCATGAAGGCCCCATCAAAGCCCAAAAGAGCAAAGGCAGTGAGACTGTGAAATCCACCATTATTTCATGTAGCCGAACTCTTCTTTCCTTTTTTTTTTTTTTTTAACCATTTAAAGCTGAATCCCTACCTGTTATTAACCAGTTAGGAAATGAGATCCATGGTATAAAGTGCCTGCCCTAAAAATATATCACTGGATAAAGTAATTTCCCTTAAAAACTAATGGGTGGTTTGCTCTTCATTTGCTGAAGAAATTACTGCTCAGGGTTAACCTTTTTTAGGTATCTTGTGAGTCTAATTAGTATTTTTCCTTTTCTGTAGTTTCAACATTACAACACTTAATATTTTTAGGATTTTGCAGCGAGCAGGCACCAGGAACCAGTCTGCCTTTATGCAAACAAATACTTGTTCATTACAGATGTATATGAGTGATCTCTCCATTTCTTGTTTTGATTCAACTGAGTATATGGCTGGCATCTGTTTTGCTACTGTAGAAAATAAATCTTAGCTAGAATATAGACATTGGAAATTTGCTTTTTACCTTTAAGTATGACCAACAACACATTGCAGACAAGTGGTGTTACAAATAAAGTCTCGTTTTCCTTTGATATATTTAGATCTGTTATCTACAATATTCATAGCTGGTGTGCTCTCTGGAAGTGATCTCAGTTGAGCAGACCTATTCAGTAATACTGCAGCTTTGTTAGGGTTAATGTTTGACGTGCTACAAGTGTTTAAAGTTTCTGTTTTGCCTGTAGCGCAGCTACTCTTAACAGTGTCCAAACATCTAATGTTGTTTGTTAATAGATTCTGCAGCTGTAAGCTTTAAATGGCTCAATACTTATTACAAAAACTTAACATCATCATTCTGTGTGAATTTGTTGGTGACATTCCTTGGAACAACCATCTTCTGACACTCCCAGCTCATCATTTGGATAAGCCAAAGCGCATTATTTTGCAGTTTTGTAGCTTGTCTTGCACCGAAACCTATGCAGATTTTTTTTGCAGCTTTTTCAGAAATGCTGTGGTAGCATCATGTTGGAGTGTAGAGTATCTCAAGACAGCAAGAATATACCAAAAGGCAGGCATCAGTTTTGAGATCCCTTACTCCCACTTGACACTGCAGGGATTCCAGCCTATTTCAGTGGGAATTGCCTTCATTTAGCAAGTAGAGTGACAAAAGATCCCCTATCTATAAAACAAGCCAATAAAACAAGTACAAGGAGCCTATTTTGCTGTACACCATCGTTTGATGTAGTAGGTTTTCCCGCTTCTTTCTGTAATAATTTGCCTTCTGGACGTAGTAGAAATCTTTTAGGACATGCAGAGGCACTAACAGCTGTTATGATTTTGGTGTTCCTGTGCCTCAGTTAACAGTGGGATTTCCACATTACTTTTTTAAAAGCATTACTTAAAAATAGTTGAGCGAGACATTCATTGACCCTCATCTTAAAAAATTTACTTCCTTGTGCAATATGTCTGGATGGTGGGGAAAAAATATACCAGAAGGTTTGGCAAAACTTGGAAGTGTAATTGTTCAGTGACTTTGATAGATGCAGGTAACACAAGAGGCGCTCTAAAACTTCAGGGTTTGATTCAACTCCGAAGTAATTTTTTTTTGTTACACAAATTCTGTGTGTTTCTTGCTGAATCAGGTTCTTGTTGTACTTTGTGACAATGAATAAATTTGAACTGTGCTTTATAAAGAAACTTTCACCTTTGGGCAAAGTTGAACAGACAGCACTTACTCTAAAAGGGGTTTACTGGCAGGCTTTCTGCAGTGTAGCTATAGTAGCCATCAGAGTTTCAAGGAAAGCTTTTCAGCACTATTTTTTCCTATTTACTGTGTTTGAATTGAAGTCAGATTCTTGCATTTCAAGCACTTCATCTCCAGTGTCACGGTTTCAGCACTTTGGAGGAAGAGTAAATGAGTGTGATGCTCTGCCATGAGCCTAATGCTTTGAGTTAAAAATGAGTAGGCTGAAAAAAGCATATGCTCTGGCACAGGAGTCACCACTCTCCTCGCCATGAGGCTGTAGGTGCTCTGCAGGTTGACGTCTGTTCTGTTTCATATTGGCAGAGTCTTGCAGGGAGTTGCTTACATTTTGCAAAAGGTGAGCTAAGTCACGATATTGATCTGTTTTTTGCTCTTCTGACTCCCCTAATCGGATGATGAGGCATAGCAGACTTTGCGTGAAGGGGTGAAGGATCTGTAGTATTAGCAGGCCACTGTCCTATATCGCCTAAAAGCAAAGCTACCATTTCTAATGCAATTTGAATTTATGGTAACATCCTCAGCTCCTGTCTTAAATGTGACAGGAAGCATCAAATGTGAAGTGGTTTTTAGCACTGGGAGGGACAGATATCTTCAACTTTCTGTGTGGTAGGGAAGAGTGTGTAACACACTAAGGTGAGACCAAGTCCTGCATGGCAGTGGATTTAATCCTAAGGTAAAAAGAAGTGTCTGAGAACACCTGGGTACTTGATAGCAGCTGTTACAGTGTTGAAATAAAACATGGCAGCTTTTGAAACAACACCTGCCCTCTAATAAGGTTTTAACTGTTGAAGTCAGACCTATGCTAGTTTCCAGAGCAAAGTTTTGTTCTGTTTTCCTTACTAGTTAGTTGTTTAAAAACTGACATTAAGTGCAAACACTGTACCACACACATCTTCAGCAGTGCTCAGAACAAATACATACTTTTATTCATTCCATTGGTCCCAGAACTATATCATCAGCAAGTCCAGTGAAGCTTAGTAAGACGGGGGCCACGTATGCCCTTTATTTTTGAGCAGGAGGCTTTCAATACACAATTATTTGCAAATACCTGAGCTATCATAAAAGAGGGGAGCTATGGCTGTGAGCTAGTAAATACATATTGTTTGTACCATAAGATCATATGTAATTGTGGATATAATGTGCTTTCCTCAAAATGATCCAGTACTATTCACGTTGCTTACTGTTTTCTGTCTAAAGAAACAGCTGCTGCTGTTACCTCTGCTGCGTAGATTATGTGGATATTATATCTTTGTTTGCTACTTACTCGCTGTGCTGAATTCTTCATGAGGTGGCATTACTGCCCTTGATGGCAAATGCAGTATTGGTGCTCTTCGCAGCTGAGTAGGTCAGCTTTGTCTTTTTCCAGCTGTAGAAACACTGGCACTGTAGAAGAAAATGTTTTTGATCTGGGGGGCGATGTTGCAAAAAAGTGCATAACGAACCAGAAGTCTCGAAAAATCCATGCTCTGGATCTGGATCTTGGCTAGATCCAAGAGGAACAGGTTACAGTTTGAGAGCCACAAGGCTGTCGCTATGGAGAGGGGGATGGTGAAGTGCTCATCTGAGGCCAATTTAAACTAGCCTGCTGGTCTGGCTGAAAACTGATTGTTTAATCTTCTAAGTTATTTTTCAGCTGAATTAGCTGGCCTGTTTCTGAGTGGCCCTTTAAGATTACAGGTAGTAAGAAAAGGGAGGATTCCCATACTTGGCAGCAGTGTGATTTTTTGCATTAATCTAAGCAAGATCAGGAAATTGCACTTTAAATTCTATGAAATTCTTAAGTTAGAGCACCATCATCCTCCAAACTGATGCTTCTTGAAGACCAAGTTGGCATTATTTTCTTCCTTTGCAGGCATGATATCATAAGATCTCCTGTGGTTTTCAATTAAGAATCTTTTTTTTTTCCTTTGTGTCATATAGCAGTTTTTTGTAAATCTGAATGCTTTTTATTTTCTTGGTTATTGTTTTGTAATGCCTTCAAACTGTAAATGTATAAACTGAAGAGTATAAGAACTGATACAGTATATTTGGCTCACTTGTACAAGCTGCCAAAAGTGCTCTGAACACATTTGGATGTGCTGGCTCAAGTTTCCTGCACAAAACTTGCATGATTGTCCAGTGTAGCTGCTTAATTTTTCCATTCAAATTCTTTCTCAGAAATTGTAGCAACTAAATTGAATTTTTATTTTTAGGAGTTGACAATTTCTTGCAATGGAAGTCTTGAACCTTCAGAGTCAGAAATGATCAATTTTAAATAAGTGTAAGATTGGATTTACTACTAAAGTTTTGGGTTTAGAGCTTTTTTTTTTATGCACTGCATTGGTCTTAAAGGCATAATGACTGCTAAGGTTATTTAATAATATTAACTTTCTACTAGGCTGAAGGGGTTTGTTATTATTAGAAAGTGCTCGTTTGCTGGTGGCAATCTGAGGTGAGATCTGGAAGTGCAAATCTGAAGACCAAATTAAAATATCATTCATGCTGCTTAAATTGACATGATTTCCTGGTGGATTAACGTAACTTTATGGTAGTGACATTAGTGACATTAACAATGTCACTAATTCAGTGACATTGCTGTTCGATTGTTGTTGTCACTTTGATTTCTGCTGCCAGGTAATAGTTGATCAGAATTTGGTACTTGTTGCATTGCTTTTCTGTCAGCCTGTGCATGCTGGATTGATAACATACCCCTCCAAATTCCCAGACGCTAAATTCAGATGTAACTCTCATAAGACTGTTTTATCAAAAATTAGAAGTTGTACCCGAATATCGTTCTGTTTCTGAATGAATGATAAGCTGAGATCCTTCATCTTTCAGAGTAAGGCTTTCTAAATGGTGGTGCCAGCATAACTTTCTGCAAAAAATCACTCCCCAGGTGCAGTTTGTCGTTGAAAGTGAAGCTGATAGTCAACTTTGCTCTCAGTGACTGTGTACTATCATGCAAGCAACCTTTAGTTGTCAGAGGAACAGTGCTATTTTGGAATGGGCAATTAAGTGCTTTAAGCACAGTAAAACTTTCCCTTATTTTCTTTGCAAATTCATTTCTCACGCTTGCACATACCACAGTAGTTTCTTTAGCAAATGAGGCATGAAGCAGTGCTACATTTGGTACATAACTCGTTTTGTGTGCAACTGGTTCAATGTGAGGTGGGGCCCATAGGAGGAAATGAGAAATGTGACTGTGAGTAAAATGCTGTAGACTTTAATACTTCAACTAACAACACCATTAGGTTTTTTGATATGGTATTTTCTGTGGTTCTTTGAATCACTGCAGATACTTGGTCACCCTTTATTAGCAACAGTTAAATCCATAATCTCTGAATTCATAGTGTAAAAATTAACTGGTGTCAGTAGCACCTATTATTTTCTATTCATCTGGTGATCTAAGAGAATTAATTTGTTAAGGCAGAAAATGACTTATGTGTAAGTATCTGGACTGTGTAGCCGCCAAAATGGCTCCATACTGAAAGAAGCAGTTCAGCTTTTGATTTGGAAAGGAATACTTAAGCCCAATTTAGCCAAAACCATCCTTGGGGTTTGGGTTTTTTTTTTTACGTGGGGGAGAATAAGTGTTTTCATCTTAGAGGATAGGACCCTACTCAGTGGGGAGGCTTGCAAGGAATGTAGACTTCACAGTCAGTAGTCCAAAGTAAGTAGATTTGAGCTTTTTATCTGACTTGCAGCCAAGAGAACATGGCCCAGGGCTTAATCTGTTGACAGAACACATTAAAATGACCAGGAAATTTGCCGTTGTCCTACTGGAGATGCAGTTTTCTGCAATAAGAGAGACTCCCAGAAACGTGTCCACGTTGTTTGTCAGGTTGACAAAAAATGCACAGCTGAAGCTCTGGAGGTTCTCCTGCACATGTATATATGGCAAACTTTTCCATTAAATCATAATGTCATCAAGTTTGGACAGATTTCATGGGGGTGGACAGCCCATGTAGAGATATCAGCGCTAGCACACAGGTACTGCTTATATCTTTATGCAGTAGCTAGTTCTGTATCCTGAAAGCTTGAATGGAAACTGAGCAGATCCAGGAACACCTTGGCATAGATCGTCTACCGCAACAGTCGTTGGGTTAAAAATGGGAGATCTTGCTATCCTTGTCACCCTTCTTCTTCTCATCCCATCATCACATACTCCTGTCCATTTCCTTGCTTCTGTTCTCATGCTCATTGAATCCTCCATGAGCTAATTTAATTTACTAGTTCAGATAAAGCAACCGATAGAGGATTACATCCTGTTCAGCTCTTGAGTTTCGGTTAGCTCACAAGACAGCCTAGAGGCCACCAGAGCTGGCATGCAGGACTAACTGGTATCACACTGACAGAGTGGAGGAAACTGGGCTGGAAGCCTGGAGGTGAGCCTTTCAGCTGTGGTGAGCCTTTGGATCAGCTCAGCTGCTCATACACCACCTCCTCGACTGTACTGACTTCCCGCCACTCAGTCAGGCAGTGGAATTGATTTGGCATGAGGACAAGGCTGTGTATTTCAGCTGTGAAGTGCCATAGATCATCTGAGCCCAATTAGGGACCAGTAAAGGTCTGGCATGTAACCACTCTTGACTGTGACTTACCCATAATGTCACTCTTCATTGAGCTGCGAACTCCTGTGCATAGCTATGGAAGCTTTAGCACCGTCTTCTATAACAGATTTTTCAGTCTTTGTCTGCTTACCTCTTGATTTTGTTCATTTACTTAATCCTGAAGGCAATAGATCTTAACTCTAGGCCAGTGTGTTAAACTGGTTGCATGGAGGACTTTACTTGAAGCTGAAGTACTTTATGCCTATTGAGGGACATGATGGAGGAATTTTTAAAGCTATAGAAGAAAATAGGTTTTTGCAATTTCAATTTAAGGTATCTAGTATTTCAGCAGTTGGTACTCTTAGTATTTTTTTCTGTGATAAATTTACTTGCCTCTTATGCTTAGAATTTGTGTGCCTGCATAAAGTAAAATAGGTTGAAAATTAAAGCATGGTTTGAATTGGATTCTCAAATCACAGTAGTGTTTGAAGTACACATTTAAAATATGGAAATTATATGAATACTGAGTGGCCAGAAAACCTCTGAACAGACAAACTGTAGTTGAATACACATAACTTCTTACCTTTTAAAATTGCTCTAATTAGGAGAATGTCTTACCTTATGGACTGTTGAAATGTCTTGCAGGTGGATTCACCAATGAACTTGAGGAACCCACATGATTTGGTAATACTAATGAGACAAGAAACAACAGTTAACTACCTCAAAGAACTGGAGGTAAAGCATAACATTAAGGACTAATTTCTGAAAATACAGATTTTTTTTTTCTGAAGCTTTTCAATGATAGATTTAAATGGGGAACAGAAGTCATTATTGGCATAATTGTGCTTCAGTGAAAGGATGAAGAATTCTTCAGATCTCAAGAATTTTGTGCCTTGAGTTTGCTCAACTGGTTATCATTGTCCCCAGCTACATCATTCCCTGTTGTTATCCATAAATCCGAACATTTTAAAGTCAAGTCATTTAGGTACTGGATTTTATAGCTGACTACTGTATTCCAGAACTATTTGTAGAAGTGTTGTCTTAGATTTGTTATAGCTGCTATTTAGAGTACAGCCTGTAGGCCATGAATTTCCCTGTGCTCCTGTGTGGGTTTGTCAGGCCATTCTTTCCATTGCTCTTTCTAGGACACATCAGAGAGCAGATGACCTCTGATTTTCTTCAAAGCCGTTTATTATTGAAAAAGGGTCTGAAAACACCCTTCTGAAAGGGCTTTAATGAACTTCAAACTGATAAGTTAAACTAAAGTTTAAATATGATAAGGGTTTTACAGTTTAAATATGATAAGGGCAAGCTAACAACTCACAGCCTTTCTTCTGGCTGTGCACTTCTTTCTCTTGTGCCAGCTTTGGTTTTGTCAGATTAGCATAACTAGCTATCGGGGAAGTTAGACAAGTACCGGGGGTAACTTTAGGTGAATGGGAGAAGTGGAAGGGAGGCAAAAAAGCAGGACTGCCCTTTATGTGACTGTATTCAGGCAGTCTTTCTCATCAAGGTATACTCGTTTTTGTGGTAGCGGACGTTTTAGCTATGGATGCAACAACAGTTTTAAGCTTTTCAGGACATGGGTTGTGGGTTTGGAAATTACTCATGTCCAATATGTGGCATAGAAGTGACTTTCAGCAGAAGTTATCTATTGTAAGAACTTGTATGAGTTGCTACTAATGTATATATCTCTAGTATCACATAGCAGTGTGTTATCAAATGTGTATGGCTTTAATTAAAAATGCAAATTTTCTTCTCATTTCACATATACAAATCCTTATGGTATTTAATGGGTTTTCAATTTGCAGATCTAGGTGAGAATTAAATACAGCTTTCTGTGCTGGGACAGGTTGTTAGTCCGTTGACTACCCATAGTAATCAGTACCTATGAGCTTTATAGGATGAAAGGTAGCTCCTATGGCACATCATAAACTGATCTATAGAAATTATTTTCACTCTCAATTTTTTCATCAGCCTACCACCTCAGTTGTACTTAGCACACTGAATGGTTAAGAAGATAATTTTGTTTGCAATCTCTGATATTATTTCAATTATGTTTTACAGTGGAGGAAAAGGGTCCAAATATGGAAAAATTGATGTACTGTTAACAACTATTACTTCGTTTTCTGAATAGCCTACCATGAATTTGGAATGCTATTAGCCCTCTTTTTAGGTACAGCAGGAGAAATAATGGCCTGTTCAAGTCGTATTATCTCTAATTAAAGTATTTATATTCCATGTAAATCAAACAATGTCCTACAGGTGTTATAAAATGTAGGGAAATATTCCCAAAATCTGAGTAGAGTGCTTTAGATTTTCTTCAAATGGACTTTGTTTTAAAGAAAAGGTTGGACTGTTCAACTCATAGCAACTGTAGAATTTGCTTTCATCTGTATACATTCTTCTGTTTCCTTTTTTTTGTTCCTACAGAAACAGTTAGTTGCTCAAAAGATTCATATAGAGGAAAATGAGGACAGAGACACAGGGCTGGAACAAAGGCATAATAAAGAGGATCCGGACTGCATTAAAGCAAAGGTGCCCTTGGGGGACCTAGATCTATACGATGGCACGTACATCACCTTAGAGAGCAAAGATATCCGGTAACAAGATGCTTTATCTTTTAAGATTTTTACTGAATGAAAAAATCGACAAAAACCTCTAAATGCAATTAAAAAGAAAAATACTACTACTGACTGTTCCTTATATGACAGTTGTTTTATTTTGTGTTAGTGTGAAAGAAAATTGAAACAACCTTTGCCACTAATTACGAAAGGGTGCAACACAGAAATGCTGTCTCCCCCAAACTGTCCATGTTAGCCCTACGCTGAAACTTAACCATTCTGTCCCCAGTCGCCTGGTCAGTTCTGCCACTGTAACTCTGTACTGATATGACCAGACATGTGAATTAAACTGAAGCGCATCGTGTAGAAGAGGGTTGGATTTGCTTGAGTGTACTTTGGGTATTTCGAGGTAGATACACTTCTTGTAGTGGGAACTGTCTTGACTTAAATTTGAATGAAATTCTGTTGATTACCAAGCTGTTGAACCTTCTGGTCATGCACATATTGCTGTGTTTAGCAAATAAAGGATGTGTGGACAGTCTGCTCGACATTCAGCTTCATTGGTAATTCATCTTCAGGGCTGACTGTTATGTTTTTCTAGTTTTATTTTTTTAACATGATCAGATGAGCACTTGAAGCGGGAAAAGATTGATTTTATCCTCAGGTACCTTCATTTGGGCTTCTTACTAATACTTGGAATTTGTTTGTTTGTTTCAGTTGAAGAGTCTTCTAATCTGTATGCATTGCCATTTGCCTGGCAGATAGATCATTAATCATAGTAGTGATACACTAGGTTGATGCTGATACATTTTGGAGGCTATCCAAATGTTGATGTTTTCTCTAAAGCAGACAGAAATTTATTTACTTTATCCTACAGTGATGACATCCTGATACAACTGAAATCTGGGAAGACATCAGAAATGGTCTAATGTGCTCAAACACAGAATTTCTGTAATGATCAAATGAGAGTACTGTGTCTGTCAACTACAATACTGTCTCTTATGAACTTTAGCAGTATTTAAATCTGGAGTCTGCTGTGTTATGTTGTTATGTCCTCAGCCCTGAAGACTATATAGACACAAAGTCACCAGTGCCTCCAGACCTGCAGCAGCCAGACTGTACAAAAGTTCTAGATCTTCCATACAGCATTCATGCTTTTCAGCACTTACGGGTAAGCGACCAAATGCAAGTATGGTTTTTTCCCTATCAGGAAGAGGAATAGAAAACTTACTGGCAGTTCTCAGTCAAGGTTGAACAGCATTGTAATCTTTGAAGACTATTTCAAACTTTTTTTAAACAACAGTCATACTCCGCTTAAAGTACCTGCTTATAGGAGGACAGTTCCATCAGTTACACAGATCCTGTTTCCCTTTTGTTAATGTTTGCCTTATTTTAGAGAGTGGTTTTAGGAAAATAGAGTATTTTGTTTTCACACATTTCATTGGTAAAATAGTAGCTTTGTTTGGAAATGCTTCTAACTCATGAATTGTTTCAGTTGAAAATTGGAGAGTGCTGAACAGGGTCGTTAAACTGTATGAAGATTCAGGGTCAGAAAATTGTTTGCAGGCTTGTCGGTAGTTCCCAACATACTTGACTGTCTCTTTGGTATCTGAATGCCAAGCCCTAACCCAGAGAATGAGGTAATTGTTCTTTACAAGTACAAAGTTCATCTGCTTTAGAAGGGTTATAGTGGAAGTGTGGTGCAAAAATTGTTTTTGTCAACAGTATTGTGTGAGCAAATTTTCTAAAGCAGATTCAGCTCTAGTGCTATCTTGATATTTATTTTATTACAAGTTTTTAAAATAGCTTTTCATCTACAAATAAGGATTTTCTTACAAACAAAACAGGAACTAAAGTTTTCTAGCTCTGTTCATGGGTCTGGATGTACTTTTGAAATGAGTGTTTTTGTTGTTGGGGAAGGAAGAAAGAGAACACGAGATGCAGGGATACTTTCATAGTGTGTATGTAACCTGACAAACATGAGTTAAGTGCTTCAGTGGTCATTAATGAAATCAATAACTGCCAGATATACATTGCTACCAGAAATGAGTTTTCCTCCTGTAGCATTCACAAGCAGAGGCTGCCCTTGGCTGCTTCTAGTGTTTGCCTATCTATAATAATATATATTATTCATTTGTCAAAGGTGACATTATCCTGTCAAGTCCCTAAGACATTGACACAAAAGGATGATAGGAATGTAAAATAGCCAAGCTGTAAATTTTCCTGGGAGTCATGCTCTTGTGTATATTTCTCTACTTTTAGTTAAAGTGTCAGCAAATACCTATATTCAATTTTTATTTTAGGGTGTCCAAGAAAGAGTTAATCTTTCTGCACCTTTGTTACCTAAAGAAGATCCAATCTTCACATACTTGTCACGGAGGCTGGGAAGAAGTATAGAGGAAATAGGTCATCGTATTTATGATGGGCTAATGAAGGTACGAAACTGTAATCTTACTCTACACACACAAAAAGAATGCTAGAAAGGTCTCACAAGATTAGATATGCCTGGTACATGCAATCATATCCAGTACTAGTTTTGCACATATATTTTTGGTTTACATTTCAGTTACAAAAGGCAGACTAAAAACCTTTTCTGCTAGGCAAGCAGAGGTAGGAGAAGGCATCAACAATGCCAGTAAATAGATACTTACTATCATCTCTAACGACTGGTGTGTTTGTGTGGTCTGGCAAGCCACATTCATTGTTCTGTCGAGGTAATAAGAGCTTCTAAACAAAAATGCAGGTACTTTGCAGAACAAAGACAAAACAACAGTACTGAAATGTGTATGTTTTTATGAAATACCTTCCTGCAAAATATAGGAACTTTCATTGAACTTCAGCTAAGCTGCTGGTGCTTAAACTACCATCACTTCTCATTTCATTTCATTTTGAATTTTTACTTGTCTGAAAGGCAGAAGTACTGTTTCTTTAATACATTTATACGCTAGTTCATTCTTCCTGAACATTCACAACTGTTGCCAAATGGCAACTTTCCAGAGGAAGAGGATAACTTAGCTTAGATGACAGCTCAGCTTTCCATCCCATAGTAATTAAAGCCCTGGTTAACCTTTTAGTTCATGTCTTAGTAGTTAGTACAGTTCATGTGTTTCTCTTTACTGCAGAACTCTTCTTCCTGGGTACTCTATAATATGGCTTCTTTTTACTGGCGAATAAAGAATGAGCCATACCAAGTAGTAGAATGTGCCATGCGTGCCCTTCATTTTTCTTCAAGGTAAGAATTGCTAATAAAGATTTCTTTTCAGATTGCTTTTCTAGTTATCCTAATTAGTAAACAGGTTTTAGTTTCTAAGACCGTGTCCTAAGGAATAATCCATGTTACTTGTTCTTAGTCTTTGTGCACTATACTAGGCATATATATAATTTAGACATTTTCCTAACAAATTACATATTTAATATGTGACTGAAGAATGAATGTATCCTTATGCATGATTCTTACGCAGTCTAACCTTCTTTTGATGTCTGTTTCTTTTTCTTTTCGTTTTCTTTTCTTCTTTTAGGCAAAATAAAGATATTGCACTGGTAAATTTGGCAAATATTCTGCACCGGGCTCACTTCTCCGCAGATGCAGCTATTGTGGTCCATGCAGCTCTGGATTACAGTGACTTCTTTACCAGCTATTACACTTTGGGAAATATATATGCAGTAAATACTATTTTTATTTTCCAAGACTTGTAGAAAAAACAAATATTATTTCATCTTTCTGTCTTTACTTGTAATGCATTACTCTTTTACAATATATCTGTTCTACATGCATTTCACACTTTAAGATTCAGTACAGATATTTCACCCAAAAGTCTGTCTTTCAGCCAAGATTTTTACCTGCACTTGGAAATAAATCCCAGGGAAATTCACCTGCAGTCTCTCTTTAGCAGATATAGTAGCTTCAGTTTCAGAAACAACAGGCTGTTTGTTATCACAAATTAAACTTAGAGTTAATGACTTCTTTAAAAATGGAATATTTTTTATTAAATATCACCGAACAATGGCTAATTCTCTCTCGGTCATTCTTCAGATGCTTGGAGAGTACAACCACTCAGTCCTGTGTTATGATCATGCTCTACAGGCCAAACCAGGGTTTGAGCAAGCTGTTAAAAGGAAGCATGCTGTCTTATGTCAGCAAAAACTTGAGCAAAAATTGGAAGCCCAGCACAGGTAACTAAAGAAGCATCCTAGTGGCAATTCATACAATGTCATGTTTGCTGTTCTGTTGCAGCAATTATTTACATTTCAAATAGAGTAATGATTTTCAACTTTCTGTATTTCTTTGACTATGCAATAAAATTATTCATAAGAATACTTTAAGAAACCCAAACTTGAAAATGTGCAACACTGTAGGAAAAGCTGATATTTTAAACGCATTCAGAGTAAATCTTTTTTACTGTTGAATTTTCAAGATCACTTCAACGAACATTAAATGAATTGAAGGAATATCAGAAGCAGCATGACCATTACCTTAGGCAACAAGATGTTTTAGACAAGTACAAGCTCATCCAGGAGGAACAAATCTTGAGGAACATCATTCATGAGACACAGATGGCAAAAGAAGCTCAACTAGGTACAACTTTTTAGTGTTCATGTTCATTATAGCAATGAAGAATTGCATATATTCAGATTAATGTCAGGATATAACTTCTTTATATATTAAGATGACCCTGAGTGGCTGTTGTGCCTTGCTTCTTAAAACAAGGGATTGCAATATGTTCTTGAATAGGGGGTTTTTTAGTCTTTTGAAGACGGAATTTCCTCTGTGCTGATTAAATAAATAAAAAGGATTGACCAAATTGGGGGCAGAGGGGTTGACTGTATGCTGTCTTTGTCTCCTTGGAAACCTCACTTATATAGCAGAAAAAATGTTTTGTGCTCTGCAGGGAACCATCAGATTTGTAGACTGGGCAACCAGCAGCATAGCTTGCACTGTCAGTGGGACCAGCCTGTTCGTTATCACCGCGGAGACATTTTTGAAAATGTGGAATATGTTCAGGTTTGTCTGTAAATTGATACCACTTCTTTAAGTTGCATCTCATTTGCCTTATTAGCAAAATAGTTCTTTTTTTTTTTTTTTAAAGGCTTGACAAAGGGGGTACGTTTTGGGTGTGGTAATTATAGTGAGAAATCATTTTGTCTGTTTTCCAGAGTGCAAAATATTTAATGCTAGTTTCTTTTGCTAGTAATACAAGTTGAGATCAACTGTGGATTGTAGAAATTTAGAGAGTTTATTGTATAAGACTTTGTTTTACTTAGAAAAGAGAACTAATCAATTTACTTGAATTGAAAAACTATTTTATTCCAAAGTCTTAAGTTTCCTGTGAGATACCAGCCACTTCTATATTGAGTCCTTTGCTTTTTCATAGAACAGCCAAGTATTTCTTTCTAGGAAGTACAAGAAACCTCACTTGGGGAATTACAGCTTTCCCTTACGTAAATATACATTTCAGGTATGCTAGCCAGTAGCATAACATGTTTATTTTTCCAATGTAGTTTCCTTCAGAGAGAACATGAAAAAGCATTAGGCAACTAACATTAATGAGAAGGCAAAGGTTTTCTAAAGAGTTAGTTTTCTCATGTACGTGTGGTATATGGAACAGGAGTTACTCTTTAGTGGAAAGAATATTCCAATATAATAGCTTAAAAGCGTGTTTAAAATAATATTGTATCAATCATTTATTTCTACAGAGTACAATGGATGATAATTTCTTTTGTTTATTACACTGTTGTATGACTCAAGCTACACAATTTTTGCATGCTCCTTTCAATTTAATCTTTTTTTCCTACCAAAAGGAGCACAAAACTGCCATAAGCAATTAACAAATGGAAGAGCAGAGCTCAATGGTGTTGAATCTAGTGAGTGCTTTTGCAGCCCAAAAATAAGGTGTTAGCATAGTTATGTGAGTAGTTGTTCATTGTGTATCTTGAATTAGTGCACCAAGGAAATCTGATACAGCAGTGTTGAGAAGTTTTGGAAGTGGGGTGTATACTGATACTGAAAATCCAGAACGAAAGCCACCCAAGCAACACTGCTGCTGTGTTAGAACTGCAGATAAAGATTATGGTTTCATTTATTTTGCCATGTGAAATGTGTTCTGGAGTTTCCCCTTAACTAGTTTAAGAAACAGGAATAATTATTTTTAATTATGCTAGTTTTTCTTCTTTGATGTTCTTCCTATTATAGTAATTATAAATTCAGATTATCAAGATAATTTTGCAAGCCACGAGTCTTAGTAACTCTGACTTGAACTAGAGGTATGCAGCCTAGATATGTAGATTTTGTTTGTGGTCTATTAGAAATGTTTGCTTGGTACCTTTTAGCATTTTTTTGGTGATTTGCACTTGTGTTCTCATTGTTGACTTATTTACAACATGAATATTACTTTTCCATGGTGTGAGTGGATCAAGAGGCTTAAATTTTAGTTTTTTTTCTGCTACCCAAATTTCAGTTCATCAGTGAGGCTTACCTATGTAAATGGTTGCGGGGGCGGGGGGTGGCAAGGGAGGGAGAAATAATGTGCAGAAATTCAGCCAGTAATATACTATCTCTTTTCCTTATTAAATATTGTTCTTCTTTCTAGTTTGGTGAAGACTCTTCAACTTCTAGTATGACATCTGTCAATTTGGATCTTCACGCAAACCAAAGCGACCATAGCCAGTCCTTGCAGTCTTCCCCTGTTGCTCGTTCTATTGTTTCAGTGTGGAGTGTAGAATCCAACAGAGTGAGTGAAGAGGATAAGCTTTGCCCTTTGAAAAAAGGAGTTGTGAAAGAGTGAATCTTGTCCTTGTTGTTTATGTGAAACTTCTTAGCATTTGGGCTACAGTTTTGATGTATGGCAGCAGCAGAGAATGTAGCATTCTGAATTTCTTCAACATATAAGCATCTATGTAGTTTCTCTGTACCAGTTTCCCGTCATTTCAACCTCTACTACAGCATAGAGGGGGTTGCTCTTAGGTAACTTTGCAAACATCTGCTGCAAGTAAAGCAGTACAACTGAGTAAAGATAGAAAACTGAACTGCTGTTATTCCAGAAAAGATGGAAAAATAATAGCTTAAAAGATCTCTGCTCTTTTTTTCCTCCAGACTGTCCCTTATGTCCTTAGTAGGTTGTTAATTAGAATATTAAAATGTTGAGAAAATAAAAAAAAAAAAAAATTCCTTTCCCGCTTAGGACAAACAGCATATTCTTTGGCCTCAGCGATCAGAGTGCATCAAATCTTTCCCCAAAATTCCCCATCCAGAAGAACTGCCAACTTATTTCCTGCCACCAGAAAATAGGGGATTCAGGCAAGTGAATTTTTTTTTTTAATTATGTTTGAAAATTTTCACACTGATGTCTTAATGAGTGTTTTCTTTCTGGAGAGGATGGATGCAGTTAATAACAGCACAGATATGTTTAGACCTCTTTTTCTGGCCATTCCACAGAAGGAGGGTGGTTTTTTATTGTCATCTTTACTGTAACTGTAACAGATCAAATTTCATGGTGATTATTCTCTGACTGTTAGTACAAGCTGAATACATTAAATATCTACAGTATTACTGAAAGAATGAGGATTTAAGCACAAGCCTGAACATTTTCTAGAGTATATTTTAAAAAAAAAAAAAAGACCTTGAGAGAGAGGTAATGAGGTGTCTAATAACTACAGTCAACTGTTGTACATTGCATATATCCTCTCATCCTCTTAGCTTTAGTTATAACAGAAAATTGTGAAGACCAGAAAATGCTAAAAAAGGATTATGAGTGGAAAGCCCTGGCTCATTCATTTGGGGTATAAGTAGAAAACCAGCTTAGCTGTAGAATAGTCAGTAATACTTGTTATTACATAGGGTAAAATTAATGTGTCTACGCTGCAATAGCTACCTTACATATATCAATGCAATTTCATAATATCCTATTCACTTAACATTATAAGCTTTCTTCTCCTAGTTGGTATGATTCTAGTATTGAGAGTGTGTTAAAGCAGATTCCTATCCACAAATGTCCTGAAGTTTCTTTTGAAAAAACAATGTTCAACTTAGAATGTTTTTCCCAAATAATTTAGCTACCTCTTGACGTTTTTGAAATCAAACTTTAGTTTAAAAAACATCACCATTTTCTTTTTCATTTATCTATTTAGTCCTAAACTTCATACAATCCTTATTAGCATAACACGAGAACCTTCTGTGTCTTACGTCCACTGCATTGTTCTGTGCTTAAAAATGGAAAGTAAAGACCTTATTTATTGATGACTTTTCAAGGGAAGGGTAGTCCTCGAACTCTTCTGGTTTGCAGCTCCTGTCTTGTGGCAGTCTACAGTGTGAAACTTGTCAGTTGATAGTGTAGCTGATTCTTGCATTTATATATCAGTGACATGCAGCATGTGTTACTAATTTGTCTTGGTTCTCCTTATTGCTAGAGTCCAGCCAATCCTGAGTATCCCAAGAGAGACTGTCGGGCATGGAGAAACCCAGGCACCAGACTGTTCTTCCATTACTGATGCTCGTAACAACGAATCTCTAAACGTATTGGTGAAGGAACTAAACAGTAATCTAGATTTGAAATTCAAGATGCCAGATGATCAAGCAAGACAAGTAAGAGACATTTTCTCATTGGTTCTCTTCTGTTTTAAAGTCTCAGTCTTTATTGCCTTAAAAATCTTACTCAGAACCTTTCATGTTCTGATGTTTAAAAGAAGACTTGATATCACAAGCCAATCAGTACTTCCAAAAAAGGGGAGCAAGTGCTTTCTGATAGGGCTGGAGAAAAGGAGAACTTGTCACTGAGCGCAAGAGTTGTTGTCTGACTTCTTTCAAATGCTAACCAAAAGCACACAGAGTAGGAAAGTTAATTTACTATTTACTGCTTTCTTTTAGAACTTCTAACAGTCACTTAACATGATTCATCATCTCAGGGTTTCCAATAACTACTGTATTCTACCAAGTTGGTAACTTTAGGCTGAGATTATTCCTTAATATTGCTTTCTGGAGATTGGCTGCTTTAATCGTTATATGTTCACATCATCTATTTAGAACAATTTTTTTTTTCTTTTTTTTCTTTCTTTTCCCCCTTTTACTGAAGGAAGACTTAGAGAAGGGAGACTTGAATGAATGACCCATGTAGATACATACTGTTAAATTTCTTCAGTTGTTTTAAAAAAAAAAAAAAAAATTGAAAATCTTTTCTTGTCCAGGTCTTGCATTCTCGTATCAACAATCAAACTGTTACACAAGCGAAGATAGGAGCATTTCTAGATCATGCCATGAAAAAGGTATGTCAAAAACTGTAGCATGAGATAAATTCAGAATTCTTATTCAAGGCTTGTTTCTATACTTCTAAAGTCGGTTAGTGATGTGCAAGAAATAAGCTTATTTCCTGCCTGTAACTGTGATGAAACTAACTTAAAAATCCATGTTTACAAGTAAAGCACAAACATATAGAGGAGTATTTAGCTTAGTGTGGACCAAACAGCCCTGTAGTCACTCATTCTTGTTGTGACTGCAGGACATGGAGCAACAATATTTTAGCTAATCCTGGCGGCCATTTACTTAACTGAGAAAAATAGTGTGGAACTACTTCTCTGTCTTTCACCCCTCCCTACATTCCTGCCTTTTGCTTTTCCTCCTCCTCCCCGCTACCCTACCTTCCCTCCCACCCCCCTCCAAAAAAAACAACCCCCTGTCATTCTTCTGTCAGCATAATTAGCACTTTGGGGCAAAGAATGTACACCTGTGTAACACCCTGTGGAATGCCGCCTCCATCTTGCGTGGGGCCTTTGAGAGTCATCACAAGTCAAATGACAGGAAGCATTGTCATAGAGGTTGACTCTTTTTGACAAGTCAAGATCATATTTCTCAAATTAACTCTCTTGTAGAAGTTGTGGCAAGGCATTGTATGTATGCATTGGTTTTAGTCTAAAATCAGTACCATTTACTATGTACATCTGTCTTACCCAGAAGAAAAATTAACAATAGGAGTTGATTCCTGTTGTTATGCTGTTCAGAACAGTCCTATACACATCTAACGTCTTACTGCTGTAGTGCATAGATATTTTGTTTTTAATTGTAGTATTCTGTTGCCTTCATGCTAAAAGTCTGAACTTCTCAGTCATTTAGATGCTGATGTAAGAACACTGTTGTGTCATGCCTGTTCTGCTAACGATAAACTTTCTGGAGCGGGAGTGCCACAGTTGCTAACTTTGTATTGGGAAAGACAAAGTACCAATAACTTGCTGAAGATTTAGTTAAAGAAAGGTCATTGACACCTGTATATGGACTGTAATTCAGTGAGGAGTTTGGTATGGATAATATGCAAGTGATGTTATGTATGTGCATTACAAAATAGGGGTGGTAAATACTCTTACAATTGTAGATTACGTAAGGTTCTCCAAACAAAGAGGTAATATTGGTATCTTCCAGTTCATCTTGAACCATAGGTAAAACCCTCCTGTGTGACGTTGGTTTTAAAGTCTGGAAGAAAATCTTTGTACTGATTAACTTTTTCAACACAGTATTACTGTAACGCCAGCTGTATTGCATTAATACAATACTACTGTAAAGATCCTTATCTGTTTCACTTCTTTATCATAGCTGCATGTTCCTTACTCATGCATGCATTTTGGGCTTCAGGTGTGTAGGTTGGATTGGGCATTAATTTCGGTTGTTGCTTTTATGCTTTAAACTCTATAGAATTGGGTAACATGGAACGCTGAAAATATTAAAAACTATAACGTGTTTCTAAACCATTTCAAACTGCTCCATCTGAAGCATTTAAACACTATCTAGTGCATGTCACTTGTCAACTATCATAAGACAAATATATAAATAAATCTAAGAAAAAACAATTCTTAAACCTTAAATTGACAGGAAATCTTGATATTGGATATAGGACCTGGAAGAACATCTAACTATGACTTAAAAACTGCCTGACCTTCGAATTGTAACACTTCTGCATAGATCTGTATTAATGTAATTTTAAGACTTTGAAGTGGCTCACAAATATTGCTTCCTGAAGCAAGCTAACCATTATCACTTGTATATTTTAAACGATGTTGTGGTGATAATATAAGGCAGTCATGAGAGTAGAGTGTGAGCAGCAGCTGCTACTAAATTACAGCTCAGACTGTAAGTTGGGTCGATTTGAGTAGGGTAGAGCAGATTGAATAACCTGCTAGCAGTCGCAGCAAAGTGTAATTTGTATCTAGTTAATAAGGTAGTATGCAAGAGTAAGTTGTGGTTGTTTCTTAGCAAAGAGCAGGCAATTCTGTCTTCCTGAGACACCTATTTGTGGGTGTTTTCATCTTTTTCCCTGACTGTTGTATAGCCGGAAGATCCTCTGTGGCTTGTGCTTAATGAAGCTGGATTGTACTGGCGTGCAGTTGGAAATAGCACCTTTGCTATCACCTGTTTGCAAAAAGCATTTAATTTGGCTCCACATGAGTATCAGGACATCCCTCTGGTCAATCTTGCAAACCTCTTGATTCATTATGGTCTTCATTTGGATGCCAGCAGGCTCCTGCTGAAGGCTTTGGCCATCAATGCTTCTGAGGTAAGATGATGTTTTTTGTGTTTGTTCGGCACAACGGAATATCCTTTCTGTTATTATTTTCTAAATGCATGTTACTTGTGCTTTCTTACCTGTGCCTGCAGTTCAACTTCCAGCTTGTGATTTGCAACAGAGGTTAATTTTCATTTAAATTCTTAATCACACTGGGGGTGATGCTGGTTGCTGAGAATATAACCATCTAGAGCAGAAGTTCTAAAATAGATGACAGGCTCTTTGCCTCCCAAAACATGTATCATTGGCAGTGGCTCCAAGGAATCTAATCCTGGTGTTTTGGCAACGTTTTCACCTAAAAAAGAGTTCCATAATGCTGTCAGCATTGTATCTTGATTTTTAAAAGTCTTAAAGTAGCGCATTATATCACCAAGATCTTTGGCTGTATAGACATCTTTCTGTGCTACTTGACTTTTTATCTATACTGTTTTATTTGTCCTTAGATTTCTTCTGTATACCTAGAGGAGAAGCTATGTTCTAGTTGTTTGTATGACTTTACTTCCACCTATAAATTCAAACCAGGTTTTTGTATTTCTGAATGGTAACACTATAAACATTTTGTAGGTTGTCACCTATGTCACACAGAAAGTTGCTGTATAAACTGTGTAAACTACTGGAATGCCCAGAACAATTGTGAAAAGGGAGGGAAGGAGGAGGCATTGCAGGGGACACCTTTTCTGTAGCAAGTAATTTTGGTCTTTGAGATGCTTCAGTAAAAAGTTCAAGTGACTTTTTCCTGTGCTTCTACCTCTGTAGTTAGATAAACAGAGAGCTTAAACCCGTCGGGCCACAAGTCATCTAGCACGTAAAAAAGCAAAAAACAGAATAAGCTTTTTCAATATAGCATCCAGGAACGATTTTGCAATTGTTGGAAAGGAATCTAGTCCATTTGGGTGGCAGATAAGAGTGCAAAAAGGAACTACAGGAAGAACTGTGCTTGAACAATGTGCCTTAAGAAGAACACTTGAAAGCACAGCCTCGGAGGGGAGGAGCCTAAGGGTCCTTAGGACCATGCTGTGTGAGTAGGGCTTTTTTTCAAAAATATTGGCAAGTCCTACCTCATTACAATAATGCCTGCTTCTATATTTTTCAGCAATTCTCAGTCCTGTAATACCTATTGTATCAAAAAATCTGGCAGGAAAATTTGTACTTGAATAGTATTTCCTGGAATATAATGGAAAGTAAATACAAATTTCAAAATGAATTACAGCTACGGGGAGTGAAGGATGTGCTACATTAGCAAAAGTTTTAAAAAAAACAATCCTGTTGTTCAGCTTGCACCTTTTTCTGAGTGGTGTTTAATAATACAAGCTAAGATGAGTTTGAAAAAATCTCAAGCTACTGATCAGTCTCCACATTTTCAGATGATTAATGTAAAATTATTTCAGTGGAAAAAATGACTGCTATGTTCCAATATTATAGTCATTATTCTAGCATTATATTATTAATTGCAGCAAATTACTTTGTGTAAGTTAAAGACTTTTCAGTCAACAAACAAAATGTAATGCTCTACTATGTGCCTGTATTAAAGTACTAATTAATATCTACCCAGTGAAAAAGGCATTTATGATTTGTGCTTTAAAAAAGAATACAGATTTTAGGGAGACTAGCCAAAAGCAGTGAACAAAAGTATTAAATTTTATAGGGAATTGAAAGTAAACATGAATATATGCCCCTAAGCTAGTGTGACATTGGTGTTTTCAGTAACCTAGTTCTGCTCGAGTAAATCCTGAACACTCTTGACAAATGAAATGCATGTCCTGCTAGAACACTAGTAATGTTTTTAAGTTTTTGCTGACTTTTAATCATTCTAAAATGTATTCAAGCATTTCAGTTTAGTTCTTTGCTACTCTGTACAGTAAGCATTATGTTTATGATGGGTTATAAGTAAGTATTTAATGCTTCATTTCAGCTTGTGTGTATTTAACAGCTGGTTTTCATTGCAGAAAGATGGAATTCTCAACACAACCTTATGTCAAAACAGCTTTTGTTTAGCACCAGTGCATCAAGCTGTTAGTTCTCCATTCTAAGAATAGGCAGTCCCTATTTAAGAAGTTTTCTAAATTCATTCCAGCTCAATTTGAGAGGGTGTGGATTGACAGGGGTTTTCCTAGTTGGCTTCAATTTTAAACAGTGAACGTACTTATGCTGGGGTATGCTGCTTTTCTCTTTGCAGCCCCTGACTTTTTTGAGCCTAGGAAATGCATATCTGGCTCTGAACAACATTAGTGGCGCCCTGCGGGCCTTCAGACATGCACTGGATTTGACGACCAAGTGCTTGGAGTGTGAAAGCAGCCTGAAGATGATCCGCTGTTTGCAGTTTTATCCTTTTCTGTACAACATCACCTCTTCTGTGTGCAGTGGTAAGCAACTGCTGAAAGATGGACCACAAGTGAAATAGTGTCAATTTGCATTGCGTGTTGCACCTGAAATTTACGGTTACTTCTTTTTCCAAGAATCCTCCCTTCTGCTTTATAGTGCTTTTTCCCTGTAAGGACCAGGCTTGAGGCACTGCTTTTAATGGTAAAGTTACAGTCCATTAAGAAGTTTAAGGATGACTTGAGTATCTAGAGGGCTGCCACTGAGGGCAGTTACTTCCTGAGTGTGTCAGTAATACCTTAGCAGCCTCTTACTGGTAAATGAGGAACGCTGTATTCGCTAATTATGGAAGTGCACAGTTACTACTGCTAGGCTATTCAACAGCCCCTTTGTACATCTCTTCAAATTTGACAGTCAGATGGATATGTTTTCTTAAAGCTGAAGAGTTTGATGAAGAGCAGTTTAGTTTTAATTCATATCTTTTCAGTGTGTTCAGTACTTTGGATGTCATTTTCTAGTGTTCAGTCTTTACAGAATAGATGATATTGTGTCAGCGTTATTTTGTTTACGTGGGTCTGTGGTCACTGCTCTTAACCCTCCAAAAGTCTGTGAGAAGAATGACTTTGAATCCAATTTCTCTCAAAAAAATAGTTGTAAAAAATTGAGATAGAATGCTTTATTGTCCTTAGTGGCTACTTGTATTAAAAAAACACCCTAATAATAGCTTTTGGAGATGGATTCTTTCACTTCAGTGAATCCCACTGGAATATTTCAAGTATTTTGTCTATACTTGCATACGGCTGATATGCTGCTCATGAGCAATCTTGGAAGAATATTTATGAATGTATTTTGTAATCCTTTCTATCTCAAGTTGTTACTAAGGTGTCTTTCCTTTGTTTTTAAATGAAAACCTCACATGAGAGATCGCTTTTGATTTTTAGTATTGCTAGGACTTTCTCTGAATTTTTATTTTTTATTTCCCTCTCCAGTGGAAAGAAATGGAAAAACCTCCTCTGATTTAGCATCTAGAGTTACACTGTATAAACATAAACTAGAGGCCATCATATCTCCTGGTACCATATGAATGATGCCATTATAGATGAAATTCCAAGACTATGCTATTAGAATACTACTATCTTTTATGGCCTTATGCATTTTTGCTCCGATTGATAGCACATCAGTTGTGTAGAGGAATGAATGCTGTTTGGCTAAATGTAGTGTTCTAAGTGATATTATGGCCCACCTGATGGGTCTCTTGCTGACTTCCATAATGTCAACGCTTACACTGGTATCTTTCATTGAATCTCTTTACGTCAGATTGCCCTTCTCCTAAAAATCCCTACAGATACTGTAAGCAGTAGTCGGATTTGCATGTTTCATCACAAGAGATACTTTGACTGTTCTGGGAAAAAAAATTCAATGTTTTTTTACTTTTTATTAAGATCATCTTTAAAAATGGCTGTAACTCAGAAGGTTAAAGTTGTTCCAGTCAAACCTTAGTGATAGCCTCTTTATTTTGAAGTTAAGCAGAAAGTAATCTAAAAGTGTAATCACAGAACTGAGATGGTAACAAGCATTGGCTGTATTTTGCATCTTTCTTTTCTTCTGTTTGCCTTTCTTCCTTAAACTTGTCATAATACTTAAAAATATACTCCTCTAGTTTGGCTAATTCTTGGCTGCTGTTTGCGTTGATTCCTGATCCAGGATGTTCATTTTGAGATCAATTATTACTGCATATGCTGTTTAGGAAGTTTGTGTTTCTTGAATGTGAGGAGAAATACATATCAAAAGTGCTTATGAGAAAAGTGTTATCCTTCCTTTTCTGCTAGCTTGGCCAGAGATTAACAAAGTGAGCGTGAATATATTCAACTGGTGCATCTGGGTTGGTTTCGTTTGTTAAGGAACCTGTGAAGCTGCTAAATCAAGAGAGAGCTGGATATGCCTTAGCATGTTAATTTGCTCATTAAATTTCAGTATTCCAGTATTTAAGTATTTCACTCTATATTTATGTTTTTGCCTTTTCTTGTCTTAATGTTTCTTTCTTTTTCATTTCTATTTATAATATCCTTTAGGTCATCTTTTGTCTGAGTGCAAGAAACCTGAAAGTATGAACCTGACAAAAAGTGTAAATGTTCTTTGTACATTCTTGTGCAGAGTGTAAAATAAACTTACTAGTTAATTCAACCTTGATGATGATTTGTGATCTAAGTCAAAACTCAGAATTCAAAAATGGAAAGGTAGATTTGCCTATCTTATTTTCATAAGGTTTGGGGAAATATTGTTTCCCCACTGTAAACTTCAGCGGACTCGAGAGGAACTGTGACAGGCCGTATGAAAGTGAGGTTGAGTCTCCAAAATCAGCATTATTTCAAGAATGCATGACCAGAAATCACACTTTGCCCTTAGAAGTATGCTAAAATTTTGGGAGTCTCCTGTTCACCCCTCAGTCAAAAGAAAACAATTGAAAAGAGATTGTAAGTTTGAATTTTGACCTTACGTACATATGCAATAGTATATACAATTCTTCAACCACTATGTAGAACCTAAAAAATGCAAACTGTATTTAGATGCTAATACTTAACATTACCTGTTGCACTTACAGCATTTGCTAAAATGCTGATATCATGTAGACTCAGAAGATTCATAAAGCAACATAATCTGCTCTTGTTTGGCTCCATAACAGACTGGAAAGGCATGTTTTGATGACAAGATGCAAACTGAACGCTACTTCCGCGCACCTTTCTGAATGGGACTTTAGGTGTAGAGCTTATGCTCATTTGTAAATACATGGATCAAATGTATGCTTGACAATTCCAGTATCACTGGGTTGTTACTTCAGGAGATTTTCACAGCCCTTCATATCATGTGTTGCTGCTTGGGGACTTCTGATACTGAGTTTAGTTTGTCCTCTTGTTATTATGCACTTGGATGGCACATCCTAACTATTTATATCCCTATCCTTTGAGACGGATATGTTATCCTGAAAAACTTACCAAGAAATTGGAACATCAAATGTTGTCTCTGATTTAATATCTTGTTTTGATAAGCATTCATTTGGTATTTCTGAAAGTAACAGCACTAGGGCTGCCTGTGCTTTGGGTTGTAGGCCCATGTGATAGCTGTGGTTTTGCTTCGCCTGTCAAAAGCCTCTATTCAAGAGAACTGAACTAACTAGCAAGACATGGAGTTCCTTGCTCTGCTGCCGTGAGCCATCGGCAGAATCCAACAAATGGTCAGTGGGAGTTATATGCTAGCATGGGATGGAATACGGGATCAAAAATCTGAATTTATAGTCTGATTTTTGATTACAGTATGTGTCTGGTGTATATTTTAAGTAGGTGAAATAGGAATTTTCTCAAGCATGTTGGGACATTTGCTGTTAGCACAGGGCTTTGGAAGTGTGATACACAAATGCTGACTTGGGTGCTTGCTTATATGCTCCTGTCTATACTGCTGCCTGGTACTTTTTTTCCCTAACTTACCTCTGTTCTAGATAGAAATTTATATTTCAAACCTAAGTCACTTCATGCATGTGAGAAGAAGAATTAAAAACCCCAGACCAACTCTTCTCTATTTAACTTCTGCCTCCTATATTAAAGTTTATATAAATGTCTGTTCTCATTATAAAAGGATTCTGCAAAGGTTTTTGATGTTTTTTTTTCTTATGGAGGGGGTGTGTGAAGTGTCTAAGATTTGGTACAGCTGTATCATCTATGACATGTATTTTAGGCAACCACAGGAGTTCAGTCGGTTGTAACTAATATGGATACTATACAGCAACAGTGCTGCAGTGCTATGTATGCCTCCATTACTTGGACCAACAGCCTGCATACTGCCTTATTCCCAAATAACTGAGAAAATCATCAGAAGACTTGATTGTTATGGGAGAATCCTGTGGTGGTCTTTCCAAAGGTGACTTGGCAATGTTAAGGGTGTTGCTCTACTGAATGATCAACTGGTATGTTACTGGCAAGTCAATTCCTGAAGGATGTTAAGTAGCAAAAACTTTATGTTGCTTGACAGATACCTAAGCAGCCATATCTGACACGCAAATAACACAACCAAGAGACTTGTATAACAAGTGTAAAAAAACTTAATGTGAAAAACATTGTCAGCTTTCAGAGCTGCAGAAATGGGATACTTTGGCTTTGTACTGCTTATTAAGCCAGTAGAGAAAGCCAGCATTATTTTTGTCTGATATTGAAACGGTGCACTGCCAGGATTTGTTTTGCACACCTTTATGCTTTAAGAAATTGCAAGTAGCTTTTATCATGTGATAATGTAGAGGAACATCCAGTGCCTAAGGGATTGTTCCTGTGGCATTTCATTGGCTGATGTGAACATTCAGATGTTGTCAAGCCTTATTAAAAAGGTTACAATATCCTAGAAGCATATTTTTAGTGTGATGGTCAGCTGGCCTTTGAAACACGCTGAGCTGATAATTGCTGTTGCATAGGACTTTTCCTTATGTGTGTAAACAGAATTGTTGCTTGGACAGGCAGAAGTCATTTGTACCCAAAATATTTTTATCTGACTGTAATCATCTACCTCTGACTGATAGTTCCAGTTCATTCTGAGCTCATACCCTTCACGTTCTTTTTAGACAAGACCAAAATTCAAAATCTTAAACTTTATTAATAGACTGGCTTTTCTTGCTACTGGGTTTCAGGGTGATTGGAATAGATGATCTTTAAAGGTCACTTCCAACCCAAACCATTCTATGTTTCTGTTTAAAACTTGAAGCACAACTTGTTTCAAGCTTCAGGTTTCTTTAGTCTCACTGTCTTTCATTACCTTGGCAGGATAGTGCTTTTATAAAAGCTTTGTGCTGCTCTGTTCGAAGTAGTGGCAGTGTGAATACATTACGAATGTATGTGCATGCCATCAAGATATCTGAATGCTTTTATGTAGTGAGTTTGTATGATTGTGACAGCAATGCATACTTCCTTACCTTAGGACTTAGTTCTGTAATGTATACAGTAATAGCTTAATGATCCACTTTAAGTATGGTTTTAGTGCCCTCTTGTGGTACAAATACCCTATACCACAGGAAATCAAAAGCCTTGTTTTATTTTATTATTTTATGTCTACTGCCTCTTAAAATAAAACATGGGGAAAAGGTATTTGATCTTTTAAGCATGTGGATTTTTCTTTGTCTCCCAGCACTTCAGTTCTTACAAGGTTAATAAGCTTAGACCTTTACACAAATTGACCTGAAGAGGGGAAGTTGACCTGAAAGGAGAATCTCTGTTTGAAACTCTGATAGTAAGCTTATAGACAGATTAAATAACTTGCTTAAATCAACATCACAGATTAAGCCTCTGACTCTAACTTAACAGCTGCAGTCACTTTAAGTTCCCTACAGCGATTTCATATACACAAGCACTAAGCAAAAGCATCACATACGTTTTCTTTACAATAGTGTGTTAAAACATAGATATGTGAAATAATTTGCATTTTTAAATGCACCTTCCACTTATTGATCCCCTAGAAGCTATGACTGACTTGATAGTCCCAGCAAGGGGCTGCTAAATTTTGTTTCCATTTGCTATAGCATGAAGTTCTTTCAGACATTTTTATCATAATAGCATTTTAGTTTCCTCCTTCTCAGGCTGCTGTATCTTGTTCCTCCGAGGAATGCTCATCACTTACAGTGTCAATAGGTGGAAAGAGGGGATGTTTACTCTTGGGCTGAAGGGTGTTGAGCTTAGTTCAGAATTTAATCTTGTTTTAGTTGAAGCAAAAGGCCAGAATCTATACCAATTGTTGGGTTCTGAACTGAACGCTACTGTATGTTTAAAATTCAGCTGCTTCTTTCTTTGACTTGAGTATCATGTGAAGGCAGAATTCTTGAGTGCTCTGGAGCCTTATTTGGACTCCACAAGTGTTAGTACTCTTATTTATCTGATTATATTAATGAAAAGGATGGGATCTGTGACCATTCATTTCTCTGTTGCTTTTACAACCTCTCCATTGCCTTACGGGAAAGTTCATCTGTATAATCAAGATAGTCAACACCAGTACGGTTTTTAAACAAGCAGAATTCTATGAAGCACATGAACAGCTTGTCAGATCAATCAGGAACACATCATGGCAAATGCTTGTGTTGTCATTTAATAGTAGCATAGAGAAAGTAGGTTCTGTCTTAAACAGTAGCGGTTCTAAAATCAGTATTACCATTTGAAGTGAAATACTCTGTTGCCTATTTCTACTCCCTACACGCAGATGCATGCACCCTTGTGCCTACTGTTCACCCCGCAAGTTCCACCAGGGATCTGAAAATCAAGCTGGATTCTTTCTCCCTAGAGCATCTCTAGCAAGGGAGATTGTACAGCATCAGCCCATCTGAAAGATCTGTTGGTGCTGCACAAGTGGAATCTAGGTCATCGTGTTTGAGCTCTGCAGTGCTAAAGGAGTAAGAGGAGGTTAAATTGTACTCGTGTAGAATGAAAACATCTTACTGAATGCAGGCAGGTGGGAGATACAGAGAATGACGACTGTTTTTTTTATCCTGTTGGAGGCAGACATCCCTAGGGGGTGGGGGTGTCAGGAAATGTCAGACATGCCTCTGACTGGGAGATCCTGGTGAAATCTTATGAGAGAATGTGCTCTGTGGGAATAACGTGACCCAATTATTCTTCCAGTTTTGTGCTACCATTTCTGCACCACTGCCCCAGCGAGGGAAGCAGCAGTTCCTACCATCCACCTTTGCTGCAGTAATCATGGCATTCCTAGAATTTTAGTGCTGTGATCTGGAAGATAGTTGATGAGACACAGTCTTTTTTATACTTTTTACTATTTGATTTGGTGCCTGCTGTATAGATCTTTCCCTAAAAGGTCTTTGTCTAGTGTCTCTTCAGTGGCTGAACGAAGTTGAAAGTGAAGGGCCTTGCCCTGATAGTGCCATGCCAAGCTCACTTTGAAACATATTCTTCCTTTCCAAGCTCCGTGTATTTTTCTTCTCAAAACTATGCAGAGATGTATAGTTTGAGATTCTTAATTTTAAAATTCAAAGAATGTGATCCTGTGTTAAACATTGCAGTTTTAGCTACACCAGCATCTAAAGGCTGTGTACCTACTGTTCATGCACATTGCTTCCAAGCTACTGCTTGCTGGAAAGCCATTATGCATCTTCAGGGTTTCTGTAACCAGCAAACAAAGCATACTGTCTTAAGTATATCTCTCTTGCTCAAATGTCATTCTCTTTTGCATTTGTTAAGCATGCTAATAGATCAGTTTGGTCTGCAGCTTCTTTTTATGCTGACATTAGGTGATCTGCCAAGTTGCGCAGAGTCTGTCTTGCTAGGTTACGTACTCACTGCTTATTTACAGCATGACAGTGTAACTAAAAACTTCCCCAACAGTCATCAGTTTCACTTTGCATCATGCTTTTAAGAATGGTATGCCTGCAATATTTAGTGTTCTGTATTCATTCTGTCTTTTCCCAGGATCAGAAGGCCACAGGCTAGCAGAGGAGGGAGAAGAAAGTCATGTCCTCAGCTGCAGGAGTAACTGAGGAAATGGGGATAGCACGGTGGAAAGGAATTCAGAATTTTAGGAGAGTTCAGTGAGAGTTTACTGGTGCAGAACTATTAATATATGAAGGAAAAGCAGTACAGTATTAAACTAAATGCAGTATGACATTTCCTATTTTTATCTGCCTTTATAGTGCAAACGATTCTTCATTATATGTTACCTGAATCCTTCAGTTACATGAGCGTGTAAGTTATGCTGAAGTAGTAGGAGGAGGGATTGTCAGGGGTTAGAATGGAAGGGCAAAGGTTCTCTTTCTGACTGGGTTTTTCAAAACCTGATACCTTCAGTTAACAGACGTAAAACATTTCTCTGCAATGTTTTTCGTGCTTTTTTGTGATAGGTATGTAAACAAAACGAGACATTTGCTACTGTCTGTGTCTTCATCTCTTTTTAGGAAGCTACTTTTGCCAGTGGTGGTTTCTTGCACGTAGCTGCTAAAAATTCTTATTGAACTTGAATAGTGTGCACTGCCTAGAGCTGGACCTTTTTAAAAAGGTCCAACAATTGCACATGTTCAACAGCCTTTTTAGGAGAAATAATAATTCCTCAGCTACATCCCCAGGAAGATGTAGTTGCACAAACAATTTTATAGTAAAGCTGTACAGACTAGTGAGTTGGTTAAAGCATATTTGGAAGAGAAAGAGCATGTGGTCCCCACGTATGGGAGAACTGACAATGCGTAGTTTAGTGTCATTAATAACTTGCCAGGACCTTGAAGGCTGTATAAACTTGGCTTAAATCTGAGAACTCTTAAAGTGTGATGTGTAGCCTCAGCCTGTAATGAGTCATGTTGAGATTGTCTCAAAGCAGCATGCAATGCCATGTGCTCAGATTAAAATGATCACTGCATGCTGAGCCATGGAGTGCCAGGCACTTAACTACCCCTGATCTGTCGTCTTTATTGATTTGTTTTTTCCTTTTAAGGTTGGTTGCCTGGTTCATATGAGTTTGTGTTGTGCTCCGACTGTCCTCAAAGCTTTAAATCTGTTCTGGCTACTAGTGACTAAAACTAGGACAATTTGAAGTTTTCCTAGAGGAAGAGGTTGATGATTCTTGAATGCAGCAGTTCTGGGGAGAAAGGACATTCTTCCAAAAATTCACTAGTCTTTCTGCAGACACTGTTCTATAGCTTTGTACTATTTTGGTAGTGTGAGGAGAGTATTTTCCTGTTGAATCCTAAATTAGGGTGGTTGGCAGTGTTCTTGTCAGACTTAACCTTCTGCAGGTATTCCTTACCTAGACTGAAGAAAAGGCTTATCCAATTCTTTTCCATCACTCCCTCAAAACCAGGATTGATGTTTTGTTGGGTTTTTTTATCTTATTTACAGCAACAACTCTGTTTCTTCATGAAATTGTGTAAAACGTTGCCTGTCAGACAAACTGCTAAGCACTTAAGAGCTATCTTAGATTAGTGAGGGGCATACTTACCTGCCAAGTTAACAGATTGTTTTGCTGTTTGAGTGTGTTGGTGTCTCTGCTTTGATCTCCAGTTAGGAGGAAGATTGCATGGATATCTATCCCAAACAAATCTATAAATTGTCATGGATCAAGTCTGACTATTGATCTGCTCTTGTTGAGCAGAATAACCTAGTGAAGAGATACACAGATAAACATAATACAGCCTATCAAAAATATTTTCTTTAAAAAGGTGAAATCAGGACCCTGTGGAATACTTTTTAAATTCCAATTTATGGTGCAAATCTTACAGAGTGGTAGTCAGAAGACATACACACAAGGCGATTACTTGGCTTTATAATGTCAACCCCGTATGCTGAGAGAAGTGGAGAGCTAACACTAACTCCTGCTGGGGTTAGTTAACTGTTGTAGAGTTCAACTACATGATGCTATTTCTCATGAGTGGGTTAGTCTTGTACTTACAGTCCCTTTTAAACTTGAGTTCATAGGTACCGTAGGATCTAACGGGATCTAACAAAATGTTTAATGTTTAGAAGACTTATGTGGCTTATGACAGAGGAAAGGTTAGAAAGAGATCAAAACAAATGCAGGCCAGTGTTGCCTTTGCTTGTGCTAGTGATCCATAAACTAAGAATTTCCACGGCTTAATCAGAAACAGATTTCAGAAGTGTGTTGTGTGCAGGGACCTAAGTATTAGTCATTCGATATTCATTGCATACGTTATACTATGTTCTAACGTGGGTGAGTGTTTATTGTTAAGGAATTAATAAGTAACTATATTCTTACCTGACAATAAAAAAAAAAAAATCTGGCACATCAGAGAAGTCACTGAGGACAAGCCTTTGTCTTCAGAAGTTATGTGTGCTTGCTTCTCTTGGTTGCTTTCCTTCTTTCCTCAAAACAAAACAACAAAAAAAATGGAGCCATTCTTGAGGCACAGGCTGACATTCAGACTGGAGTGCTACTTACCTTCGTACTCTATGTGTAGGACCAGCGTCCCCTGAAAGAGAGACTTTCTAGTCTTTTTTTTTATCCATTGACAGGATTGGACAGTTCAAATGATGTTCAGATGCTTCTATGTTTTGGGCCCTGTTCTCAGGCATCATAGAGCAAGTTACTGCTTCTAGGTGTGCATCATAAAAAGACTAAGCTCCTATTTTAGTGGCGGAGGAAGAAGGAGAGTGAGGCCTTAGGTAGCCAACCTCTTTGATTTTCTCCTCCCTGTTTTTAACTGTGGAAGAAGTGTTCGGGGGCTAGGGGGACAGTTGGTGTTTTACTCTGTGATAAAGTACCCTACTGAGTTCTTCAAGATATTTTGTATGCATGTCCCTTATTAAACTGCATTGTGTTCTATTTTAAATAGGTTTGTCTTCCTCTTTAAATTTTTTCCCATGTTTTATTTTATCACTTCTTTGTATTTCCTAAGGAGAATTTGTGTGTCTGTTCATCAGGGACTGGTTTGTTACACAATGGTGAGGTATTTCTCTCGCTTAATATGGACAAGAATTGTATTGTTGGCATTTGTTACGTGTTGAAAGGTTTCATCAGAACTGTTGTAATAAGACAAGTAGATAATCTTTAAATCTATAGCTAAGCCAATTTAGAGGCATCTTCTGGCTACAAATCAGATTTAAAAACTATTTCCCTACAAGTGAGAACAGTTTTACTATATAATCCTCTTAATTGAAAACCTCTTGTTGGAATAAATAATAAAAAAAAGGAATTTTGTATGCTTCATTTTGTGTGCTTGAGTCTAAATTCTGACCACATAAGTCATCCTGTTGTTTGCTATGCATCAAACCAATGCTTGTTATGTAGCATGCTCCTCTGACCATTTGATTTTGAGCATGCCCGTCATCATCTTTGAAGAAGGGCCACTGACCACTTATCTAAGGGAGGAATTTAGAGAAGAGGTAGGAATTTATTAAAATCAACTTTTAAAATAGTTCATATTGCTTTTCATTATTTGTTCTCTATACTTAGCTTTTATTTTTCAGTTAGCAGTATGTTCTGTCCTTTGCAAATGTTTATTTTTGTCCTGTAACTTCCAGTTTTTCAAAGGAGGGTTTATATTAAAGGAAAAAGCTAAAAATGAACAGTGTTCTCTGTGGGGAGAAAACACACCAAAAGCTTCGTCTAAATTTTGGGCACTACACTCATCATTCTCTGCCAGTACTCACATTGATACTTAACTTGAAATACTTGACCACAGAGGGAACTTACTACAATCTGTCCATTATTCCAGAATAGTAGCTGTGATGATATGTGGGTAGTAGATACACTGTTTTGGTTATTTATCCAGTACGTTACAACTGTAAAAGGGACTGGAGGTACGCTTGCGTTAGTGTTACGGAGGTAACAGTAGTCATGCCTTGTGAAGCAAGCAGTGATACTGTTGGGTTCAGAGAGAGCATGACTGACTGCTGGGTGGGCTGGTTTGGGATCTACAACAAGGCTTTAAACAATTCTGTGCCTCTGCAGATGTAGGTTGCCTGTCTGCTTTGTACCTTTCCTGGTCCTATAGTGCACAGTGAATATGTAGTAGGACTTGGGTGTTTTTCTTCAGTTAAATATAGACCTATCAAACATTTATAGGTCAGTATTGCATAGCCAGGTACTTGTAATTAAGGACTACTTTTCTTCTGCCTTTACTTCCCTGCTCCATTTGTTACTTTGATCATTTCTCACTAAAAATAAACTGAGAAGTCTTTGGTTTTTTTGGTGGATTTGTTTGTTTGGGGTTTTTTGTTTTGTTGGGGGTTCTTTATGCTTGTGTGTGTGGAAAGCATCAAATTTTCTTGCTTCTGGAGCACGGTGCTATCTTGTAGTTCAGCAATTATGGCTCATGACCTTTCTGTAATGTTTTTAATGACACTCCTGTTTAGTCGTAAGTGGTTTGCAGTTTCTGCTTTCAGAGCTCAATCATGGGATTTATTTTGCAGTGTAAATATGTATTTTTTCTTGAAAATGGTAAGAAAAGGAATGCATGAATTTTAGAGCTTGATAGAGCCATGTTAATTTGAAATAGCTGCTAAAGGTAGGTCTCTTCTCTAGTTACTGCTCATCCTATTGCTTTTAAAGCTCATTTCAAAATAACTGGCATGGATTTTTTCCCCATAAATGTTTTGCAATCAAATACCTGTTCATATGTGATTGGAATAACATGGTTGCTGTTAATAGCTCACAAGATCTTTAGGTAATGATCATGTTCACCTTGAAACTTAAAGGTAATTTGAGTATGCAGTGTGCTAATCATCAGTGTTAACATCGCCGTGAAAGTCAAAGCTCATGTTTTATGTGTTGTCGGACAGATGGTCTCTCAAACAGCACTTCCCCATAACACTACCCTGGCTCGTTAATGTCATATTGCAGTGATGTCACCATGATGCAAAAAGTAAGACAGTTCTTCAGGTGCTGGTTTGGCCCAAAGTTTGGTGACTGAGATCCCAGTAGTTTTAGATGCACCGTGGTAGGTGAGTTCATTCGTTCCAGATTATTTTTGTAAACTCTGGTAAATTATATTGCCTGTGATATGAAGTGCTGAACAGGACTTATTCTATGAAAGTGATGGATGGCAATATGCTGGTTTTCAGTTTCGCTTCTATAATGGATGTATTTTAGTCTACTAAATATGCAGTGTCACCCAAGGAGCGAGCACCCCTAATTGTGACATGTTTTCATGGGTGAAGTGGTAATATACTACTCTTTTTGACTCGTGTCTGCCTGCATGGGTGCAAGCAGTGACTAGCAAAAGTGAAAAGAAGGCTGCTTATTGATGTACTGCTCCTGAAACGTCTGTAGAGGAGACTATAAATCTGCATGCAGGGATTAAAACCTATTTCCACTAGGCTCAGTGATATGTCACTGCTGCTCTAAAAAAAAAAGAGAACTATCTTTACTAAATTTCACTGTGAGGAATACTAGTTTTGAGCATGCATCAAAAAACAAGTATGGAGTTAGTAACTCCTGTTAGCAGCTTGGTTTGTTTGTTCTGTACTCTGACAACTCAGGTATTAGGCTGACTTGCATCTGTATTAAGTGCAGTTCTCTGCAATGTTTAACTGTAAAGAGGCACATCATTGAAGTGACACTTATCTCCAGACAAGTTGAATTTTGCGTAACCTAATGCAAGTCACTGACTACAGCAATAATCACTTGACTCTTGTAATCATTTGAGAGATAATCCAACTCTGCTTATTCCAAGTGGTAGGAGAAAATCAGTACCTGAAATTTTTAATTACTTGACCTTTAGTTTTAAAGCATTGTTCTGCCATCGTAACTTCTAAATATGTTCCAGAAATTTAAGGAAGTGAGTTTGTCTGATCACATGAAGTTAGGAGCCAATAATTTTTTTAAAGCTAGTCTGTTGGAACCTAGATGGTGGAGTTTAGGAATACCATGTTTTGCAAGCTCTACGCTGACGATCAAACAAAGAATAAACAATCAGTAAAAACTCTGTGCTTACCAAAGACACTTGGAGATAATTTTACTTTTTATTTCCAATGCTGTTGATGACACCAAATCATCTTAAATTGGTACAGAGGAATCAGACAGTGAAGATATTTAGTGACGCCTTGTTCTCTCTGCCAAACATACCACAAGACACAAACAGCTACAGTGGCAGTTAATTTAGATTTTTAAAACAATCTATGTCCTCCTTAATGGTGGTTTGATTACTTTCAAGACCTTCTTCAAGGTGCAGCACTTCCCTGTGATACAATGGGGGCATTGTTTGGTTTTCTTTCCTCTTTTCCATACTTTGCACATTTCTTTCCTTGCTCTTTTGGTAAGTAGCTTTCAGTCTGAGGGTCTGGAGTCACCTAAATTGACAGAAGTTTGCTCTTAAACAAAAATACCCCTGACTTTTCATTTGGGTTTGGTTTGGGGTTTGTTTTTTTTAGCCCCACTGACTGTAGTAGGTATCACAGCTTTGGTGGGCATTCGAGAGGGGTCCTGAAAATCAAGGAGGTGGGAATTTTGATGTAGCAGATCTTTCCTATATTTAAAATGTGTGTTGAGCTAGTACTGTGTAAGTGCATTCACATTGGCCCCAAAAAAATTACAACTAGAACAATATGAGAAAGAGACCTTTAATATATAATATTGCGTTACACTTTTAATGTCCAAGGTCTCCATGATTCAGTTTACAGTTTGTATTTGCTTTTTCTATCCAATAGATTTGCTTTATAATTTAGGNCTTTTTTTTTTTTTTTTTTTTTTTTTTTACTCCAAATTTCTACATTAACCTGGCACAATCAGACTAGTTGTATTATTTCCACCACTTAAATAAAGGCAGACACTTATTTTGTGTCATCTCTGTAACATTTTTGTTTCACTGCCTGGAACATAGTAACCAGGTCTCATAATCCACAAGGTAGGACAGACTCTGATCCACTTTCTTCTGTGCTTTCTTACCTCTTCAGAATCAGTAGGAAAAGTGGTACCAGTAGCTCTCAGAAAATTAATGACCAAGAAGGTGATCCCTCTCTAGTAAAGTTTTCAGGAGGGAGTAAGCTGAATTGATCAAGTACTATGAGGTAGTTTCAGACTTCCGAGTTTTGTAGCTGTGTCAGGACTTTACACCTAATATTCACATGTGCATATTTAGACAACCAGAATGTATGTGAAATGTTAATAAATGATACATAGCTGAGCAGTTGTAGGGTGACAGCCACTGTTGTCCTTCACACAGCTAAGGTGGTGTAAGTATTGCAGCGGTACACTTAAGGTTCTGCAGCCAGTGAATGTGCCTGGCGTTTGGGGCTACGTTGTTCCTTTGCTGGTCTCACACTCCTACCTGGTGGTCTTCCCCATTGGTCTTCAGGCATCCGGCTGATACAAGCTGTAAAGTTTTGATTTGCAGTGTTTCAGTACCAGCAGCTTCATGGTACGCTCATTAGAAGTCTTGAACTTCCATTGGTTTTCTAACCAGCAGTTTTTTCCTCCTCTGATGTCAGACAACTGAAAGCAGCAATTTGAAAAATTTAGGCCACTCAGGTTTCTATATACAGCAGTTCTCAGATCCCAAGAAAGCCAGTACTCCATCTAGTCTGGTTTTAGTTGTCAGTGTTTGTAGATTAGTGTTAACAGAGTTGGTCTTAAGTAGAATTTTAAGTGCCTTCGTGGCTTTTTTTTTCCTTCTGCTTGCTATTTCCACCTTTTTTTTTTCCCTCTTTTTGGCGTTTTTATTTCAGCTAAAAACAGACATCTGTTTTTCAGACCCTTTGCTTTTTTCCTTTATACCAATGATGAGTTGACCTTCAGCAAAGGGAATTGTGATCATCACATTACTGAGAAGCACCTGATTTGCATCAAAATCAGGCTGATTTGATGTCAGGCAGGGGGACTAGTTTCAGCTTTAGGGTTCTGTGCACACCATTTCTCATAAATTAAACACGAGGATCTCCATATATTGAAGAGATTTTTTTTTTAATGAAGCCAATTATTTCTTTTATTGACAGCATGGGGGAGATGGGGAGGGGATTAAAGAAAGAGTCAATGACTGGTAGAGTAGGAAAGGCAGAGTATAACTATGGCAGATGTTAGAGTTTAGGAAGTTAACTGCTTCTGTTTTATGTATTTACTCATAAAACAACATTGTTTGATTTCTTTTATATACAGCAGAAAAGGTAGGGCAAGAAATAGTTTTCACAGAGGGTTTATGAATATAGTTCTATTTGTTTGGTTTTGGTAACACACACACCCATACACACAATGCTGGTTCCAGAGGTGCGACCTGAGTGTTCACAGATCCAAAATTGGACACCTACAGCAAAAAGCTATAGTTTTACTTTGCTGAAAAATGGTGGAGCAGGTTACCCTTACATGAGAGTTACAACCTCCCCCTCCTGGCCTGATAAAAGTGAGACCTAAAAATATTCTTTTGTAACACAGGATCATTGCGTGGAGAAGAAAGGAGTCACTGATCTATCTTATTCACATTCTTCATGTTTTATGCTGTCGCTTGAAAAAAAATAACACTTTCTATATGCATGGAGCAATACAATTCACATTTATGAGGGCAGAATGGGGAACGTACTTGAGAATCTTGCATTTAATTTAAGCTTTATTTGATTTGCTATGTGCTTCTTAATTCATTTGTATATGTACGCTATTTTGACTCACAAGTGATTGAAATAAAGGAAGGAGGGATTTGAGAGCAGCGGCTTTGTACACGGAATACGTTTTTCCGTGTGGTGACAGGCTTCCCACGTGATGAGAAGCAGGTGCCCCGGTCCGTGTCTGGGCCCCGTAGAGGTGCAGTGGGGCTCAGGGCAGCTCCCAGCCTCTCACGCATGTGGAAAATCCTCTACCTGTGCAGCTCTGGGGTCTGCCGGGGGAGCAGCTCCCTAAAGGCCTCTAGCCCTGGAAGACTGGCAAGTAATTATGGTGAGAAAATCTGAGATCTCTAGTTAAAATGCATTTGAAATCAAAAATATTGCTACAAAGTTGCAGGTGGCTGCGCTTTAAACTGAAAGCTTAGCAGTGTCTCACTGAAGGATGCTCAAAGGCTAGTGTTGCAAGTTTGCACTTTTTTTTTTTTATCTGTTCATTATTGGCTCTACATTTGGATTTTTCCAACCTGACCCCAGAATTATAGGTGTTAAATTTTCAGCTGAATAAACTTCTGATTTTTGTCTGAGATTAATACTCATAGCTTTTGTCTGTCTGTTTAATGAGCTAGTCTGACCTACGTGCTGTCTGTTGCTGGCAAGGTCAGAGCCTGGCAATCCCATATCAGTCTGCCTTGGCCCTCTTTCTCTTGCATGTAAGCACGGTGAGCATTATGGTGCCTAAGTGAAGTTCATATGGCAGGCAACCCCCATGTGTGGTGCATTGTCACTAAAAATATGTCTTGGAAATGCTCACTGGAGTGGCTGCCAGCACACAGTAATTTCCTACATACTCTGCAACCTTCCCTCAAAAGATAACTCATTTTTCTTTCATTAGTAATTCATAGCGTGTGCCTGATAACATAGTTTCCTCTAACTGTTTTAAGTGATATACCCTGTGGAATTATTCTGTTAATCCATATGTAGAAAGCTAGAAGACTATAGCTTCTGCGGTACAGCTTCTGCACTTGTATCCAGGAGGAGTGTTACATGGTGTATCAGTAAATTTCTCTCTTTCAGGCCACTGTCATGAGAAAAACCCAGATGGCAGTCATGACAAGGAGAAATACTTTGACCACCATAAGTCAGTTACAGCAGTGGCAGAAGGAGACTCTGAGGGAGGTGCAGAAGATCCAGAAGTCCTTACTCAGAGTTCAGCAAGGGATCCCTCCTTCTTGAGACTGGAAAGTAAGGCAACCTTACAAAATCAATGCTGGCAAACTAATTGGTTCTAGATTTTTCCAGAAGAGCTGTCTTTCTTCCTCCAAGAAGCTGCATTCCCCCCCGCTCTGTCTGTAAAGTGACAAGTAACCCTTAAAACTGATTTCATTCTGTTCACTGTTCTTCTCCTCCAAGCATAAGCTCAAAATACATTCAATAAAAAAAATGAGATTGAGATTTAGACATTTTCCAAGCTAAAGGATGTAGTTTCTTGCAAGCGTCTACAAACACTTGTTGGTTGTACCTCAGTGAATTCTGTAGCAGCTGTGCCAGACAGAAGGGAAGAAAAGAAGTATCTATGGTTAAGGTACAGAGAGCTTTATTCAATGTTTAATGCATGTATGGAGAGAAAAGACACCACCTGTTTACTCCCTCAAACAGGCAGAATTCTGATTTGGAAAGGAAACTAATGAAAGTGGTCTAGAGGTGTTGATTTTTGAAGCCACAGTTGATGCTTATTTGCAGTGAGAAAGTCTGCATTTTCCAGTCCCCCTCTCCATTTGCAGTGTGCAGTGAGTAGTCAGTGATATTTGGTTTGTACAAGTGGAAAAGTCAGGTCACAGAAAAAAGATCGTTTTTACGCAATTTCTAGAAGCACCGGGAAAAGAATTTTTGAAGTTTTTATGGTATTGCCTCTTAGACACAGTCACTGCAGAAAGCAACGGTTCAGAAGGAATGGAGGGTTTAGAAGATGATCAGATGTCTGAAGAGATGCTGGCTTTGGTGGATGAGTTTGAAAACTCTTGGCCTCAAGAAGCTTTTGAAGGGGCACTGGAGGTAAAAGGTCGTCGGATGGACTTGCAGGGAATCCGGGTCCTAAAGAAGGGATCTCAGGATGGACTGGCTAGCTCCTGTTTTGGGGACTGCGGTGATGATGATGAAGCTGAATGGGTAAGTTTGAATGAGTTTACTTAAGTCTTGTACCAACTTACTATTGTGGAGGAGGGAAAGATGAGGACAGTTTGGGGGGGTTAACACTAGAATATATATACGAAGTTCCCCTATGGACGTAAAAAGAGCTGGTTAATGGCTTGTGTGAAATGAACAAGTAGTTTCGATCCATCTTCTAAAGGAAAGGCCTCTGCATCCCTAAAACCAACATCATAAGCCTTGATTATCAGCAGCAAGAGCTTAGGTGTTGAATGATGCTGGGTGCTTCAAAGTTCTTGCTCACAAAGGAGAAAAGTTTCTGACCAAAAGCTCCGGTTAGCATGAAAACAATGAAATATCTGTCGTCATCATGTTACAAACAAAATATACAATGAAAAATGCCTTTCAGTTCTCCAGCAGTTAAATTGGTTTTCTCCTANTGGGGGGGGGGGGGGGGGGGGAGGGAGAGAGAGAAAGATGTCATCTGTAACATCTTTGAAACTGAATCTTTGGGCTAAAACCAGTAGTGTATGGGAGCTGATAACGTTCATGGGGGTTTTGTACTGTTAACCTTGCTAATACTGTTCTTTTGCTAGATCACTTTTCAGGTCAAACGTTTAAAGAAACCAAAAGCTGAAAGCTTGGATCTCCAGGAGCCAGTTGGGAGAAATGGGGAAGAAGGAACTAACGGAGAAAATGAAAACTTTTACCAAACTGCCCTGGAGATCAGTGGACCAAAAATACCTTCTCCTGGACCAATAGGTAACTCGCTGCTTCTAGAGAAAGCAAGTTGTTTGCAGCTTTTATATTACACCGGTTTATTACCATAGATACGCATCACAAAGACTACATAGTGAAATATGCCTTCTTAGAGGAGTACGTGGAAAAATTAGAAGTCTCTTCCTCCTGCACCTTCTTCACAAACTGCAGCTTAACTTCATCTGCTGAATGAAAATTTTCTAGTTAATTCCCAGAACTTCTGGGGATGAGGTGGTAAGAGTGGAGAATGAAAGAGGTACATATTGTGAGTAGAGTAGTAAGAGAGAGAGGGGGTTTTAATGATCTTTTTCTTTAAAACTGAATGGGCAGAGTAGTTAGTTTATCAGATGAGAGACACCCCTTCAGGGACAAATGCAGGATGCAAGCTTGAACTGATTACTGACTAAACATGACACACAACTCAAAAACAAAAAGCAGAAAGCTTAGTCTAATAAAAATAAAATAAATTTTTTAAAAAATCTAAGTGTTCTGCTGTAATTGGTTTGGTGATATTATAAGAGAAAACTTAAGACACTGTCTTCCAGAAGACTGGAGCTACAGAAGAGTAGAGTTTTGCACCAACATCGATGAGGTTTGGAGAGAGAGGTAGAGTTTTTGCTAGTTGAGTAACAGGAAATGGAGAGTGGTCTATTAATATGGTGCAAGCTAGTTCTGCTGGTGCGTTCAGGTGGACAGAAATCATCAGCACGTGATTGCTTGGGATGATATTTAGAGCTGCTGAAAGCTAATGACGCCAAAGCAGAGAACCAAAGTAATTGGCCCCATACTTTTTGTCTTATCTTGATTTTAGTGGAGCTAAAATCTTAATGTCGTAGGGCTGATGTGTAAGCAAAGATGTGTTCTCCATTACATTGTAGCCCTTGACAATTTGATGACCTGGAAAATGATTTCACATTTTGAAGGCTTTTACATTAAATCTTTAACAAGCTCCTTTTTTAGCAACTGATAAATGTAAGTTATTGAATTAAATATTTAAATAGGGGGAGGGATTGCATGAAAACAGACTTATCATTTGTGAGCGCACACCTGTCCTTTCCTCGATGTATTGTCTCTCCCCCAGAGCTACTTTTGTGGCTTTATTACATAGCATCCCTCAATTGTAAAGTAGTTATTTTCCTCATGCTCTTGTGAGGCAGGGTCTGCTGCATCCTCTTTGCAAGAACTACACCATCAAAAGTTTAAGTAACATATTGGAGGTCACCTGGGGAGTTCCTGGTAGAACAGGGAATGATGGTAGCTGTCCTGTGTTTGACTGCCTCTCACACTACTGAACTGCCTCTGTGTAGCGCTTCCATACCTCTCGTTATCTTTTGCCATTCGTGCAAAGAAGAGCTCACAATGAGATAGTTCACAGTGGTGGTGATGCAAACTGATCATTCCCCTCTGAAGTTTCCCCAGTGTTTCTTGAAGTTAATTTTCCTTTAATCAGAATACTTTACAAAAGACATGGTATTACAGACTTCATCGTTATTTTGCAAAACTACGGCGAAGCGGTTTACTATACCTTGGATGGGAAATAGGATTTGCATCCAAATAGGCAAAATTTCAGGCAACTAAAAATAAATACTGAAATACTGCCTACATAGCTGGTGCGATAGACTGGCACATTGTTAAACTTGGCTTCCCACTGTGTAAATTTACGGCTACAATGAATTTTTCTTATGTTCTGAACAGTTCAGATGTTTCTGATATGAGAGGAAAATATTTCCTAACAGTTAAGACAAGCTGGATTCCTAGGACTTAGTACAGTATCCACCAAATGTAAAGAAAAGATTTCAGTTGGGCTTTGATTCGAATGTGAAGATCAGGTTCTTGTTTCTCCTAGTGATCTATCTGTTAACATAAAGCAAGTAGTCATTTAACCTTTCCCTACCTCAGTTAACTTCTCTGCAAAATGGGAGGGCTGAAGTGTAATTGCTTAATAGTTTCAGAAATGTTGCCATCTTGAGTGTCAGAATGCAGTAAAAGCTACTGTCTTAAACAATATTCGTTGAAAAGAAACAGCAGTATTTTTCACCTGGGATTGTCAGAAGATGGAGCAGTCAACGTTTATGAGTTTTTACTGTAGCTGTAGAACATAAATGATGACTCACTTATGAACTTTCTTTAAGGACATTTAAGTAGAGACATTACCTGTAAACAAGAGTGGTGATTGTTCTTAATCTGTAGCTATTGAAAAAGTGTAATGAAACAGGTTTTAAAACTCCACCTCCTAATCTGTCTTGTGTAGCATCCAGTTCTGTCTTTGGATCCTACAAGTTCCATTCAGTCCATTTAGGTTCAGGAATGTTCTTAAAGAAATCTGGCTGCAGGACCGTGACTCTTTAACGTAGGGAATGTATCCACAGGTATAAAGTATTTTTTAAATCATTGTGCTGAAACAGAATGTCCTTCTGCTTCCAGACAGTTTCTTCAATATCTCTTTTTCTCCTTTCTCAAGGGAAAAGGCATGACTATCGTAGCCTTGGCTGGCCAAGTCCTGATGAATGCCTGAAACTCCGTAGGGTAGAGCTTACAACTGTAGCCAGCACGTGGCTTGCTGTTTCTGCTAAAAACATTGAGTAAGTATCTTGTGTATGAACCTTAAATAAGTTACTCTCACAAAGCAAGACAGTTACCCGGCCTTCAGTGTGCATAAACTGAAGATTTTAGTGTTCTTTAAAGTAAGAAAGAACTGCCCGGAGTTCCAAGAAGTTTGAAAACATTATGTGGTATTTCATCAATAGATGTGCAAGCGCAGATGGAAGATACGGTTTCTTTTGCTCCCTGAACTACTCAAATGAGTTTCTGCCAGGTTCTGGGCAATTAACACTTACTTGAGAACTTTGTAATGACTCTTCTGTTTTCTTCTCATGACTGATTCAACTTGTTTTATGGTCTTTGTAGCATTACAGAACACATTGATTTTGCCACGCAGCTGCAAGAACCAGCCATGGAGCCCCTTTGTAACCCAAATCTACCAGCCAGTATGCATACTTTGGACCATCTGCAAGGTGTCTCTAGTCGGGCCAGCTTGCATTACACTGGAGAAAGTCAACTGAAAGAGGTATGCCAGAGTTGAAGGCTGTCACACAAAGATAGCCATACCATGGCAGATTCAAGGCACGTTTAGGTCAGTGCCCTGTCTCCAGAAGTGACCTTCAGTTGAGTGAGTGCGGGGATAAAACTGTAAGAACAATGCAAGCCAAAAGCAATATTTTACCAGAATGTTTTCCTAGCCATCTATGATCTGGCCTGAGGGAAATCCTAAAACATCATTAGTTTGTTTGTATTTATAGCTCTTGATGGATGAATTAGTGAAAGAGAAGTCCAACTGAGCATACATAAATTTCTAGCATTCTTAGTATTCAGTGCCATGGAGTTATAACAGTGTGTGATGATACAGATAGTTTTAACTCAAGATAGACAATGATGTTTAGGTTGTAACAGGTTACAGCGTTTGTAAAAGGCTGGCAAAAAAAGCAACCAAATGAGGGACATCTCTTGTTAGGTTCCAGCATCTAAGCACTTGTTCTTCCTCTTCCGCAGGTGCTACAGAATCTTGGCAAAGACCAGTACTCACCACAGTCATTAGAACAAGTCGGTACTCGAATAGCCAAAGCTTTGGAAAAGGTATGTGTAAATGACAAAAATGACAAGTCTGGGCTTACCACTCATGACTGATGTAGTGGTCAATCCAGTCTCAAACCACATGTATGAAATCCCAGTCAAGGAATGTATTAGTAAGTGGACTAGGGATTTGTGTCTATTTGGCATCTGTAATGCCCTCACAGGTATTTTATTGAGCTATATCCTGTGCTTACACTGTCAAGTGCCTTGCATATCTCTCTACTAAAACTTAAACTTGTCAAATTTCCCAATGTTTCCAGCCCTGTAGCGAGCAGTATTGCTGATTGATGATACGTATTAAACTCTTTCAACAGTTCTCAGCCCTCCGCTTTCTTTTTTGTGCTACATTAACTTGGAGCTTATGGAAAGTTGAGTTAAGCCATGGCTCAGCTCTCCAGTTACACTCCTGGCACGCAGCAGTCAGACAGCCGACAGGCAGGGATTTCCTCTCTTCTCTGCCTACTGCCTTTTACCTTGTGCAGTGGTGGGCTGAAGTGTCAGATGAGTTCAGGCAGAGGTATGGCACTATGTGCAGGGCTGCACTTCCTGTTCTCCCCAGAGAAAGCCAAGCTTCCTAGCTAGGTTAAGGCTGCTAAGGACCTCAGCTGAGGTCCTTAGGAGGAGATGATTAGGGACATAATTTTACAGAGATCTATGAGGTACATAAGGATGCAGGGATTGTTGTTACGTGTTTACAGCTAGTGGGGAGGGTATCCCAAGCTACTATAGAAAAGAGGGCTTGGCCCATAAGTGCCCCTAGTGTACCAAAAGCCATCTGAGGAACTTACTGTGCTTTGAAACTAAAGCCCATATAGCTTTGTCATTCCGAGAAGGTAAAGATGTTACTCTTATGTTCATGTTACAAGACTTCGTTTCGTTTTGCTTTAGAGGTATACTAACCTTTTCTCTTACATGCTACAGTTCCCCCTGCACCCAGCAAGCTTTATCCAAATAAGCTGAAAACATAGCGCTGAGACCAGAAACGTAATTCTCAGTAAGGCTACTTGTGTTGAAAATAAAATGCAGTTCTCCTACCAGTCTCATTCAGTCTTCACAAGAGCTAATCAAACAAATCAAGATGGCTACTTATCTAATTGCATATGTGAACATAAACATTCATTTACTGTATCTGAGTCCACAGAATTCAAGCACATAGTATTTTCCTTTCTAACGCGTGACGTGGGAGTCAGCCAGCTAGAGGCACCAAACTTAATCAGCTAGGCTTGTCAGGCTTCTGCTCTGAGCTGCATCCCAGAGCATCCTTTCTCTTTCCAGTAACTACAGAGAGCCTGCAAGTCCAATCAGCTGACTTAGCTAAATTTTTTGCTTTATGTTGGGTAATGTGTATACACATCTAGATGCTCAGCATCAGACAGCTTGTTGGAAGCTGTTGTGGCTGCTGAAACTGTTGTTGCTGTTTAAAGCTATTTAGCTGCTATGCCTTTCTTAAGAAAATGATGTTGCGTTTGAAATTTGTGTTTCATTTGGCAATCTCTTTACCTGGCTATTGCATGTATGTTGTTAGATAAGAAACTTTTTGCTGCTTTGAAATAGTTTAATGCTATTTTTAAGTGTAACACCCTTTACCTCAATATATCAAATAAATTGGAAGAGTGAAAGACAGGAAGACTGTTTGCTACAGGTGTTTACATGACTGGGTTTTGTGTTCTTCTTTTGCCAGAATCAGACTTCATGGGTCCTCTCTAGCATGGCAGCCCTTTACTGGAGGGTAAAAGGCCAAGGAAAGAAGGCAATTGACTGCTTACGGCAAGCATTGCACTATGCACCCCATCACATGAAGGTGTGTACACGTGCCCACTGCTCAGATGAAATAACGTTTTGCTTGTCACAGTAGAGCTTTCACAGACTACTGTTAAGGCCAACACTGTGTGTATATAGTGTCTATAATGTATTAGATATTAGCTAGTTGTGGTGAGACCTCAAGACTTTCACCACATGTGTCATGTGGACTGTCTCTTTTAAAAAAAAATAATAATAATTAAAAAAAGACAACTGCAAAAGAGATTCAGTGGCATTTCCTGCAGTTCAGTGGGTTTGACACATCTCTGGGCGATGCAGGCTTGAACTTCCTCCTGTTATGTAGGACCTTGAATCTTCATCAGCCTTTGTCTGAACAAGTCTTCTAACCTAAGATGTGGGGAGTATATTTTCTAGTTGTACTTTTAAAGAGGGGAGTGTATCTTCTGGTTGTGCTTTTAAAGAGGGGAGGAGGTGATATCTAAAGGAGTAACATAAATGCTTAGATCTTAAGTGTTTGGGCTATCAATGGCAGGTGGGCACTAGTGCCTGACTTTGTGCAGCAGTTCTGTGCTTTACTTCAAAGAAGGCAGTACTTTGGACATAATCTTCTGTTTAGCGTTTCAGCTGACTAAAGTGCTTTGCACCCTTCACCTTGCCTCATGGTATGCTGAGCATTGTAATGTCTATTCTTATACACCAAGATCCCCCTTGCAAACTAATAAAGGCAATATAGGCTCCTCACTCAACATTGCAGATTTCACTATGGGACCTGAGCAACAAATTGTGCAGCGCTGCAAAATGCATACTCCTTTTTGAATCTTGGTCTTAAATACTTTTCTGAAAATCAAGAGACAAAGTATTTTAAACTCTCTAGGATATTATTAGGAGGATTTAGCCATTAACAGTAGAAGTGCCTCAACTCAGAAATGCACATCCTATGTATCTATGTCCCCTATAATTCTGTCTTTTTGCACTTGTCCTTTTAAAACAAGGTTGGAACTAAGATCTACTGCAACAAGCTCTTGTTTATGTATTTCTTGTATCCTGTCTTTCTGTGTAACTGGAAATGGTTCCTCAGAAATGGAGCCCTTAGCTGTGTGACTTGTAAGGGTCAGAGTATGGATTGGAAACTACAGTTTGGCAAGATTATGGTGTAGTAGTGCTGTTTTCTAGAAATATGATAAAATGTTGTTTGGGACTGGCTGTTTGTCTGAATTTGTGCCTTGGTTTTGTCCTCCATACTGAACCTGCCTCCAGAGAAAACTGTGTGTCTTGTTTGTAAAGATACAGCTGCAACTTGAACTCGGAGAGAGCTAGCATTGAATTAACAGCTATTTAGTATTTTGTTTTATCCTCCTCTTTGTTTTTATGCACTCAGGCTACCTTCTCTTGCCTTTTCTCATGTAAATAAAAGGTAATTCATTTTCCTGTGGGCTTCTTTTGTGATTCTGACTTCCATAATGTCTGCTTTGCAAACATGAGTGATGTACCCACCAAAGGCACTCCTTGCCTTGTGGAGGTCAAGGAGGCAGGGATCAAATACATCCAGAATTCTTTATTGTCCTGTTGAGGGCACCTAAGACTTGTTACTAAGCAGTATTTTGTCCTTTGAAGGTGCAAAGCCCATCTCCCAGAGAATCTGTTACGGCTGTCAGGGCTCAACAGTTTTGTCAGTCAGACAAGGTCACAGTCTGGAAATCTGGGAAATAAAAAACTTATCAGTGACTAGCTGAGAAAATTTTATTTATAGCTGTTATCCAGCATCATATAGGAATTCTGTGGTAGAGACAGGATAAAACACAGTGCATCAGTTGCAGTAATGGTTAGATCCTTTTTTCACTTCCCTGCTGTCCCCTTTTGTTCGTATTCCTTCCCCTTTTATGCAGAAGTTGAAGGAGGACGGTCAAACAAAACAGTTTCTCTTGTCTCTGAGAATGCATCTCATCTTCGGGGAGAAAACTAGTGCAAGAGCATCTTAAAAAATAAATGTACATACTAGACCCTTAAGTGAGTTAATTTTTGAGTTGTTTGTGCAACAGAAGCATTTGTCACTATTGTGAGCAGATGTGTGTATGTGGGTTTTTTTGTTTTTAACTCTGGTCCAAATGCCCTTTTATAGTAAAATAGGTCTGGCTAATCACTTTCAAAGTCGCCAGATAGTGAGTGTAGTGGGTGGTAGCCAAATGAGAGTGGTCAGGAAGTGAAGTCTTATTTGTCTTGCTGATTCTGAAACAGTTTCAATGGAAAGAACCTCACTGTTTGTCACTTGCTCTTCGCTTTCAGGATGTACCACTAATAAGCCTAGCAAACATCTTCCACAATGCAAAACTCTGGAATGATGCCATCATTGTAGCTACCATGGCAGTGGAAATAGCGCCACACTTCGTGGTTAATCATTTCACATTGGCAAATGTCTACGTAGCAATGGTGAGTGTGCTGTCACCCAGTTATGTCTGTCTTGGGTACAGTGTATATATATGTATATAAAAACCTTAGTCTCACAAATAATTTTGAAGGAGCAGCATTCAAGAAATTGGGGTAGTATCAACAAGAAAGAATATTTTTTGAATGCCAAAACTCTTATTACTTGTTTTACTCTTCTTACTCATTTAGTACTTGAAGGCCAACATTTTTGGCCTTCAGAATGCTGTCTGCAAAGCTTTGTTAAGACAGTAGCAAACAATCTGTAATTTGGGTTGGCTGCCCATCTAAACACAGGATATTTTTATAATACTAGAAAACTAATGATAAATTTGGTCTCTATCCTGAAGAGGTGAGCTTAGCATAATAAATAAAACCCAGTTCACAATTGTGGTGAACACACACACAATGAAGTTTAATTTCAGTATCTGGATTATCAACACCCAAAATAATTTACAGATTAAGTTCAAATTTCTTCATACTGTTTATGTATTCTGATCTGCCATTTCGCTTTCAGTGCTTACTCTGAACACAAAATGTTCATTCCTTTTATCTTATTAATGCTGGATTGGTTCTTGTTTGTTTCATCCTTATCTTTAACAGTGCCAGTATATTTGAAGGGTAAAAGAGGCACGGTTAAACTGAGACATAGTTGATACATATGTCTGTGTCAAAAGTATTTTCAATTACACATGTTACTGTGTATCCCTACCAGTTTTCATCACTTGTCATGGATTTGTCCTTAATGTTTCGCTCCTGTGGTTGAGGGGATCACAGGGCAAGTTGAGCAGGTAATCATGTATTATGACTATCAGGGTTGAGTTGAAATGCACAGTGCTGTCAAACGCACAATGGAAACAAACTGAAGAAAGGCATGACTTTGTTCTATTAAGGTATTACTTCTGACAATTGTTTGAAAGACATGAAGTAGAAGTTTGGTGCTTGAGTTGCCAATGTCTTTTTAAAGTTAGCACAGGGCATAAGAATAACTTCATTCTCCCTGGATCTGAGGGATTTGTCAATGAAGCCCCATATTCATTATAACAAATGACTGTAGCAACAGGACAAAATTTATCTTCTGGATCAAATTGTACTAACATAAAGACAAGTTAGTTTATTTATGTCATATTTAACCTGCTGTATTTGAGAGCTGACTGACCAACAGGTTGTAGAAGATGTCATGCTAATTAATAGTATAGCATTATAGAGACCAACATTCCTTTATTTACAAAACTTTTCAGTAAGTTGCCTTGCAAAGGGGAAACACTTGGCCCTGTTAAGGCCTGAGGACTTTGGATGGATGCTATAGAAACTATGGATGTGGGAATCTAAAGGAACATCAAAATAATATTAGATCACAGCAAATGTAAATTATTACATCTAAAATTGGAAAAATCTGATTCTTGTTTTCATTGCTGTTTTTCAGTGCTCCCACAAACTAATATGGGATTTTCTGTGACATTCCTGTTGAAACTGCATTAAAATACACTTACTTAAAAAAAAGAATTTACAATCCACATTGATCTAGTTAGTGTTTAACCTGTAGCTAGAAATTAATATTATCTCTACTGTACAAATAAAGTTACTGAGAAAAGGAGCTTAAGAGAACAAAACCAGTACTGGAAGTGACTGAAAACCCCAGAATGTTTTGGTTCTTTTCCCCTCTTGTTTTTCTTCTAATACAGTATTGGATGTTGGCGTGCTTTCCTAGTTAATAAAAACAGCAGGGTGGCATAGGTGACTAGATTTCAGCTATATAAAAATAGATGTTATTTCAGCATGAATACTTCTTACTACCATCCTGAGGTCCAGCTTATCAACTGAAATTGTCTAGCCTGTTGTATGCTTTTTAAGTTTTGGGGTCGTTTGTTGGTTTTTACTTTCTTTACTTCGAGTAATCTTTTAAAAAGAATTTCAAGTTGTTTCTAAAAATGTTAGCTTTTCAGCAAAGTTGACGGTTTTGCATTGTCCAAGATTTTAAAGCTTTCCTCTAGGCAAATTCTGACTGAAATTTGTTTTTAAAAGTTACTTTTACAGCAAGAATGCAAAGATCTACTATTAAAAGGAAAAGGCGAGAACATTGGTCAATAATGCTTAGCAATGATTTGATTCCCTTGCATGGATTATGTAGAACTGGGTCGTTAGCCTAAGAAGACATCAGAGTTATTTGGGGAAAGGGAAAAAAAATCCTAAAGGACAAGAACTGGTTTGGTTACTTTTGTGTATACCATACTACTCAATTACTTAGGACAGGAAAGTCATAGAAAATGTGTTTAGTGTTTTTAGAACTGACTCTGCAATCTTCTCTCTTTCTTTACAGGAAGAGTTTGAAAAGGCGATGAAATGGTATGAGTCAACACTAAAACTTCAGCCGGAGTTTGCCCCAGCAAAGAATCGAATCCGCACCATTCAGTGTCATTTACTTATGAAAAAAGAGCGACGGTCTCCTTAGAGATCAGCATCTTTCTCTTTTTTTAAAAATGTCATTATTCTCTATTCTGCTTTTAAGTGTGCTAAGATAAATTGACGAATCAAAATTTTTAACAAGACTTTTAAAAAGAGATGGGATTTGGATCAAGGGTTCTTTTATTATTTTTTTTCCTCAAATATAGGAGCATCTTCAGAAAATATATTTCACAGACCATAATTTTAAAACATCCGTGTAAATATTAAACCAAGAAACTTCCATGAATCCATGACCACCTGTACCAGGATCCAGGCACTGTTAGTTTTTCCTTAATGCTCAGATTGGCGTCAGCATCCAGAATAACTTGCTTCATGTCTTATAATCTAAGTCAATGGAAATGCAAACCACACACCCATACCAGATAGTAAGAAGAGATAATCAGCAATTCATCCCTGTGAAGCTCATGCTTTGTCCAGTCTTGTTCACTCCGTTCCACATTACCTGCTTTTTTGGAAGGAGAGGGACAGGATTTAAAATGTTTATAAAAAAAAAACATTAGGAACATCAAGCATTTTTGGAATTCTTTATTTCTGTTCGGGGGATGAGGAGGAAATGGGGAGGAGGGAACAGCAGGACACTAAAGTCAAAGTGTTTTTCAATCTTACTTGCAGAAAAAGGTAAAAATCCCAATAAGACATTTTTATATTTGTCTGTATATTCATAGCCCTCTGCCTCCCTGAGTGGTTGATTTACTAATTCTTTGTTCACTGTATTTCTAGCCATTTCGGAATAAGGTGCAAGTTCATGCTCACTCTGAGCCATACTTTCAGCTGCCGAGGAGGAGGAGGAGGGAGGCGGTGTCAAGGTATCATCAGCAAATAAGTCAGGTGGAAGATTTCCAAATCAGTTCTCTCTTTGGTTGGTGGAGGACTTGATTCTCCAGACATCATTGTTGAATCAACAAGGGCACATATTTGAAATAAAATAAATTGTTTATGAACAAATCACAGCTTCTGTAATGTGTATGTCATGCGCCGTTTACAAGAGTCTAGGCCTGGGGAGCTACAGCCTTTCCTCAGGAGCAGACAGAGCTGGGAGGCAGGAAAACCTTTAACACTCCTGATTAGACAAGGATTTTCTGCACATGCATGGAAAATTCCCTGCACGTCTGTGCCTGACTCCTTTTCCATAGCAGACGGAAAGTTAACTAAGTCATCTGTCTGTCATGTAACCTACCCTCCAGCTTTTAGTGCTAAACTTACTGCTTAGTGATTCTTTTTAAAGAACTGACAATGATTATGAACTTACTCTTTTTTTTCCCTCAATCTTTCATCTTTCAGTGACGGCACTGTGGAAAACTATGACGTCAATGTAATTTTTTAATACTGTAACTTTACTTCATAAAGGGATCCCTGAATATTTTGATATATACTTGAAGATGAGCAGTTCCAATTACCTCTGTTTTATTGCAAGTAACTTTTGTTCATCTAGAAAGCCTGACAGGGGTATGAGCGAGTAGTACTGTTGGGATTTTTATTAAAAATGGATGAATATGTTAATTTTTTTGTCAACAGAGCCAACAGCATGTCAAATTTTATTCCCTTCCGAAGGCTACTTGAAGGCTGGATGTTGTTGACTGGAGGCAGGTGTAGCTGTATCTGTATAAACTCCAAGAGTAAGATCACTTTCTGGAGGATCTGATACGCCACCGGTAGGATCACAGACTGGGATAATGAATTTCTCACATACAGGTTTGAGAGGGGAAACCAGTAAGGCAGGCACAAGTAAATGGAAAGAAGTTCCATTCGAGCTAGAAAAAAGTTAGAGCAAAGGCTTTTTCCTCTCTGCAATATGCAGAGAGACTGCTTTTATTCAGTTTCGTTAACTGATCTGCTTTACTTTTATAGTGGTTGATAAATACTTGGGAGTCACTTAAATATATTTGGTAAATCTTCCATTTCATGTGCTAGCTTTAAAATGCAATATGCAAAAACTTCTCTTGGTACAGAGGATCCACCTTACTACTTGGTTTCCTAATGTGTCATATGATCAAATCAAGTGATTGCCGCACGCTGAACTCTTCTAGTGCATCTGTCTCACTGATGATAGGAGATGCCAATGTTTAAGTGAAGAGTAAGGCTGGTCCTTAGGAACCTGAAGCAGCAATATGTGGAGCACAAATGGTCATCCTTGGCTTTGACAAAAGATGGACTTAAAATAGACCTCTTCTGGATTACCAAGGAACACGCTCATAGCACTGATGGGCACTTAAAATTAGCCGTTGGTACTCATGTCAGTTTACAACTTTCTTACTGCAGTATTTATTTATTTTTTATTAAGAAATGGAGTAAGGTGCACTGTAAACCAACATCATACAAAAGGCAGGAACAGTAAGTTTTGTGTGTGTGACCATACTATAGATTGGTATTGCCACCAAGGAGATAGCAGGCTATTGTTGTTCTTGCTCTGTTTGCATTTCCAGAGAACCTGCACCTTACAAGTGGTTCTTGAAAACTGCAGTAGTCTGACTTCATGTAATTTTTTTTCTTAATCTTGTGTAAGTACTTTAAAGGAATGTGTACTGCCTTACTCTCGTAAAATTTGTATGTACAGCTGTTCATTTGCTACTTGGCTACTACATGCCGTATGTGCCACACAACTAATTTTAAAATAGTCCATGCTTCCCTCTTAACTGTATTTTTAGAAATTTAGGTAATTTCTCTTAAGTGTACTGCCGAAGCTCTACGTAATACTGAAGCAGGGAAGCAGAAAGATCTACTAGAGCATAAACTTGCTGAACGCTAGCGATAGAGTGTGTATCTTAAAGATTTCACCCATTGATGAATCTGCTAGGGAGCGCTGGCTCCTGCCCTTGGAGAAGGTAAATGAGAAGACTCTCCTTTCTCATCTCCGTGTCTTCAACCCTCCTGTATGAATGCAAAGAATGGTGGGTTTGAGTGGTTTGGCTGTGTTCAAATGTTAGTCAAAGAAAAGCTAATTATGCTGATCTTACAAACAGAAGACAAGTTAGGCAGCGTGTTGAAAGTGAAGCCAGTGAATTTTACGGAGCAAAGGTGCAATTCTCTGCAGGATGAGCTAGCTATTTAAGGATGACATTCATCTCCTTCCATTTAAGCTATTTTAAAATAAGCTAAGGTAGTTGTCTGGGCTCTATCTTCAGTAAATGGAAAAGATTATTATCTTGAGAGGGTGATCCACCCTTGCTGTTGTAGAGCGTGACAAATTGTCTCTCTGAGCTGCCTGTTCCTTTCCATTGACTGTTGGAGGTACCTTTGACCAACTGAACTTCAATATGATTTCTAATAACGAGACTTAGTAGCTCATTTCATATTGACTGGCTCTGCTAAACATATCACCAAAGTAGTCTTATTTAGGGATGACATAACCATAGGTAAATGGCAAAATCCTCTTCTCCAAAAAAGTTTTTTCTCAGTTGTTTTCAGAGCATACCCAGAAATGAAGTATAGGTGAGGAAAAAAGTTTCCATTTTTTTGCAGATAGCATCATGCTTCTGACATCCAGGGGCTTTTGAGGGCAAAAGCTACAGGAATCAGAGAATCAGACACTTCTGTTTGTGGAGTGGTGGTTTTGATTCACTGTTGCACTAGTCAGGGCTGCACTGTTGCCATACAAAAAAGAAAACCCCAAAATACCATGTTAGCACCTGATGTGACCATAGCATCACATTCAAACAGATTTTACAATGCAATGGAGGCTGAGATCTTAATTTCTGTCACCTGTGGATGCCTTGCATCACCTGTGATGGCCAACTTTTGTAACAGGCAAAATATTAATCAGGAAAGTTTTCTGATGGAGGTTAGAACCTGTCCCCGTTCTCTAACCCTCCCTACTTCCCTCCTACGGGAAAAATATTAAAATCAAACAAAAAAACCCTCCATAACCTCTCCCTAACAAATGTATGGTATGGACAAAGATGCTATATTAGCTCTGTTGCAGTATTGTGATGCTTTTGCTTCCTGCGGTTTTCAGTAGCTGCCATGAACTTCTCTGGGTAGCAATTTAGGACCTCCTGGGTTTAGACCTGCTTCATGAACAGTAATGTTCCTACCCTTGTCGCTGTCCTCCCGTATGACTTTGGGCAAGGCATTTCCCCTCCTCCCTGTACCTCTCTTCCTCCCACATGCTGTCTGATGTCTTTTTAGAACATATGGGGCTTTTTGGAGCTGGAATCATTGCTGTTTACATCTTTGTATGAGAAACAGGTGTAGCGCCAGAGAATACAAACAGTAGCAATGTAAATTAAAAACAACTGCGTGGAGACCTATGAAGTGGGGAATAGGAAGAGTTTAATAGTCTCTGTATCAGCACTGAAAGAGTGAAAATGCTTTAGAAGTATTTCTCTTGGCATTCAGAAAAATGCATCCTCCTTCTCCAGAGCTGCTGGATGTTGTGTGGCAGGTTCAGGGGGGTCCTGTCTCAAGCATTACTTAGAGGTGTCCTTCTGCAGTGCTGCAGGTTGCCTTGATTTCTTAGAGGACCAGCTGGCCATGTTTGAGTCAACAAGACTCTTGAAAGAAACGTCCCCAAAAAGTAAGCTTTGTCGCTTGTGGGGTTGCTTTTGTTGATTTTTTTTTTCTTAATTTGCTGAATGTACTCAGGTGTGCACCAGTACAGTATTGAGTCAAACAAAGCAAATGGGTCTACGAACACTGAGGCTGATGAAGCTTTCCTGTCAATTTGTCGTCTTCTTGCTGAAGTCTGATGGCCTGTCACCTGTGAAAGCCAACAAAAGGTTGTCCTGCAAATGACTACCAGGAAAGGACAGGCAGTGAGCTTAAAGGCAATTTATTTTTATTATTATTTTTAGGGAATCTGCACGAGAGTGATACAACCTATATTCTGTACTTACAATGTTAGGAAAGTAAAAGTCTGAATTAAATGAGAGGGTTCTCATACTTCAAGCCTTTCTCATTTTTAAGTATTGAAAAGCTCGGGATTGATTAGGAACAGTGTTTTGATAAGGCTGACTGCTTAAAAAAAGCAGCCCCTTAAACTTTTTACAAGTAGTTGATTTTTATTAATCTTTTAAACCTAATGATCTGCTTCTGGGCTCCACAGCAAAAATAATAGTAACTGAGTTCAGCAGTTGCAGGGGAGGTGCAATGACAGTGCCACAGAAGGAATAGTTTCAAATACAGGTGAGCATCAGTTAGCTTTGTGCTATTTAGGAGGATTGTCTTAAGGTAGGTGTTTTGATTTGTTGAGTTTTTTTCTTTAATCAAGTTTCAGGCTGCTCCTTCCATGTTCAGTCCCTCAGAATCAGGTTATTACTAGTCTAACGGTTTTGCTATTTATATTTATTTGTGCCCACGGCATGCCAGGGGTTTCCCAGAAGACCCAGTCTCTGTTCTGAAGGGTGCACAGCCCCAGACATCGGCCCACAGTAGACTTCCAGTGGTTACAGACTTTGTCTGTGGAGCTCCTTCCGTGGCCAGGGGTCAGACAGCTGTTTGGTCAAACCTTCTGGCTCCGGTCCTTCCACAGTAACACCACTGCCGGTTTTAAAATCCGAGCAATCCGCATTTCTCTGAGAAGACAGTGCTCTGCCAAATCAAGCAGTCATCGTTCTAGTACAATTTAACAGAAAACTTTCAAGCTGAAGTTTTGACTGTTCTGATTTTTGATCTAAATCCAATTTTGTCTTCTCTCCATAATTGTCTAATTCTATTGTTGTTTTTTTAAAAAAATAATTACTACCCAGAGCTGCAGGTGTTACAGATGACAGTATGACAGCATGAGTTACCACTATGTCTTATGAGTGCCTTTTGCTGTACCCTGTCTTGTGATCCATGTGCTGAGAAGCAAAGAAGTAATATTTAAAAGTTATTAAGAGACACTAACTTGTGGGCAGATGCAATCCAGACAAAATAAATGGATGGAGGAAGCCCAGATGAACCTGGGTTTATCCAACTGCCATGCGAGGAGCTAAGGTAGGAAACTGTTCTCTGCGAACAGGGAAAAGAAACCAGGCTTTAGTGGTGAGACACTCGATGGAGGGAGAGAAACCTCCAGGTAAGAGTGAGGAAGCCGAGGGTCCTGCTTTTGTAGCAGCAGTGACTGTTTCTGATTGCAGGACCAGACACGATGAATAGGGCAAGGAGGTGGCCTGAGTGGATGGTTTCTTCTGGTTGTCTGGAAAAGTCAGAGAAGAAGAAGGACATCTGAGAAGCCGTGAGTTGATGCTGCAAAACCATTGCAGACAGTGGGTCACCTACCATTGACACATAGTTCTCTGCATGTTCAGATGTGCTGTGTGTCCTCGTAGTCTTTGGAGGACAAGAGCTGCTCAGCCTCCCCAGCCAGCAGAGGCGCGGGTGCCAAAGGACAAGCATAAGCACAGAAACATCCCCCAGACGATGGGACGACAGCTCCCCAGAGCATCCTCCCAGTGCCAGGGGAGGTCCCTGAGCCCAGGGCAGTGTGCCTGAGAGTGCTCTGCCATGATCAACCCCTTGGTGCAGTGGCATCCCTCCCTTTGAACGTGGTTGTTTAACACTGCAGAGTTTTCTCCCATGACTTTATCAGTTCATTTTCTAAATCGTAGACATTTTAGCATCCGTGGTCACCTCTGGCAGGGAGTTCCAGGGTTCAGTTTGGTTTCCTGTGAAGAAGAATCTGTTTGTTTTGAACCCAATAGTTTCGTGTGATGCTTCCTACTTCCTGGATTAGAAGAGTCCGTGAAGAGTTGTTTTCCCTCACCTTTTCCATTACGTGCTTATCTACGACATGCCTTTTCGACTAAACCAAGGCCTGACTAGACTTGGTTTGGCTTTTAGCCTACTGACTTGTTTGGGAAAGTAGAACACTTACTCAAAAGCGAAATTTGTTTTTATTATAAGGAGACACTGTACAGCATCTGCAATCTGCTTTTTTTCCAACCTTTCCACCTGCATTGCAAATACTGCTGGAAAAGAAAGGTCAGGGTGTGATGCAGGTAACTGAGGTGTTAACACCGGAGTGGCCCATCTACAGCCCACACGCCAGATGCATCTTCTGTCCCACACACTCTCACCCTCTTTCTGGGTGCCCTGCAGGTGCAGTGAGGCCCATGTCTTGTTGTGTGGCACAGGGACGCACCTGCATGTGGGGCCATGTGAGGAAGAGTTTTCTATGCAAGTGGATGGCACGATGGCGTGTGCGTATGTCCCTAAGCATGGACGGATGCCCACATTCTCATAACAAAACATACACGGCACATGCCGCTGCTTCCCAGGTTACAGAAACAGGACGCCTGTTTGCTGATCAGCTGATGATCTTGCATCTGGCCATACAAGCTCAGTGGGGTCACAAACAAATGCTTTTTGAAAGACTTCACACTAGACAGCATTGTCTGCCCTACCACACCAATATCTTTGTGTGCCAGCATATGAATGCACTGGTGTACCACTATGAGAAACTACCCTGTGGTTAACTGTGACCACGGGGTATTAAATAAATCACCGATTCGGTCACTGAGCTGGTTCTATTAACTATTAGACTGCCATAATGAGAATTGCTACTAAAACCTTTGTAATCTGTGTGTTACCTGTTGATTACAGTAGTGCCTTATGGTCTTTTTCAGTGAACTGAGAGAGGTGAATTGAATGATCTTCCAAACCCTAATTAATTAATTCCTGACTGTCATCATAGGGTAATTTTAATTAATTGGAGCAGCTTGGTCAGCACATCACGTTGCAAGAGCTCTGCAAGGGTTCTTATCCTCATCACTGTAGGTTTACATGGGCCTTCCTTTAAATACCTATAGTGGCACCCCCCTTGTACCCATATACAACAGCCATCCTTAGCAGGAGCATCGCTAAAAGCTCTTAAACAATTGGGTGGCTACAACCTGACTGAAGTCCTCTCCAGCTGAGGCGGGAAGGATGGCATTTCCTCAAGAGCAGATCAGATCAGTGCAGCACTGATGCTGGTATCCTGACAAAGAGCTCTGTGTTCCCGTTCATAAACAGGGTATTCTGTGCTTTTAGAAACCCAGAGTGTTTCTTATGAGCCACTTTCCCCTAAAACGTTTCAAAGACATTTTGACCAGAGGAACAAACAATTGGGCATATTTTAATGTAGGTAAGGCTTTTTTTTCTTCAACTGGAGGACCTGCAAGAGAAGAAAGGAAGAAAGAAAGAAAAGAAAAAAAAAAAAAAAAGCCTGGGCTGGAGTTTCCTTAGAAACTCTTCAGAAGAGAAGCCAGGACAAACCCCTTCTGTGCTGGCTATAGCTTCAACCTTCCTCAGTGCTAGGTGGAGGAGTAGAGCCTGCCTATTAGCTATGTGAATCCAGGGACAGGGTTTTTATTTTCTGTCCATCTTTTTATTTATTGGCTTAGCCCTGAGCTTCCCCCTCCCTCCTTTTTTTTTTCTTTTTTTTTAGAGTGACCGAGTGGCGGTTGTAGTTCTGGATATCATGCCCTAGCATATCAGGTTACCGCAATTCGTCTGTTCAACATACAACCCTTCAAGTTAGTGAAAAAGAAGAACAAGACTTTCTCAGGACTTTCTAATATTGTCAGCTTGGCACTAGGAAGTTTGAAAGGGGAATGAGAAGTGAGGATGAATTCATAATATTAGTTAGAATGTTGATATTTAGTAGAACAGACAACAAGAGCACAGCGGATAAGATGGAAAAGAATTAAACCCTGTGACTCTTTCACTTCAAAGTGCCACCAGCAACCCTTGACTACCATCTCATATCCTTCCTTGTACACTGCTCCCGAGATCTCCAGCAAAATGGATCCTGGCTGGGACAGCTTGGTTTTGGGGTGACTAGTAATAAGTGTTACTCTTTTTTTATTTTTTTTTCTTAATCCTTCTAGGATCCTCCTTTACTTGCAGTGAAGTGGCTTCTCAGGGCTGTGGTGACCAGCTTTAGCTCCCAGGCACACTCATTTATTTCTCTGCACCCCACTTTATCCACGTCGCACAGCCCGACCAGCCCTGTGAGCACCACTGCCAGCTCTGGGCAAATGAGGAGACAGTGAAGGTCGAAGGAAGATGGGGCTCTGGAAGGAAACCAGGCAGTGGCAGCTGCCAGCATCTAAGTGCTTCCCCTGTTCCTTACTGTCTCCTCCAGCCTCTTAGAGCTGCTGTGTGGGAGGAAAGAGCAGCACCAGCAGCTGGAGGAAGGTAGGAGGAGTGGGAGGAAGAAGAGGGAAGAGCACCTGGGGGCTGAGCGCCAGCCTCGCTGTCTGCTCCCTTTCGCAGCCCCCTCCAGCTGTACTCTTGTCACCCACCTGGTAGCCAAAGGGGCTGAGGAACAGGTAGTGGTGTGAGCAGTGGCTTGTAGGGTGATCCCCCCCACCTCCCTCACCCTTACCGTGTTTCTGCCTTTCTCCATGCCAGGAAAAGAGCCATTACTGATACCAAACCACTCCAGTACTATCACTGCCTTATTCCCTGTATCTCTAAGTTAATGAATGGGCAGCTGAAGCAAAGATGAGAAGTGCCCAAAGACAGTATTATTATTGCCTCCTCTCCGGATGTATTTGTGCTTGGATTGACAGTCCATCCAACTTAGGAGTAGGTAAGAATTGTCCCATCACGGTACACCTGTCCTATCCCACAGACTGTCCCACTATCTTCCCTGGGGAATCCGTGCAATGCAAGACCCTCGCAGCCCCGTGTCAGTCTGGGAGCATCAGGTTTCCCGAGCTGCAGTCGTGCCCCTTGTCCCCCTCCTCTGCCACCTCAGTCTTGGTCTCCACTGACTTCTGTTTCTCAGGTCCCAGTTTTTGCCCTGCCTGTCTTTGCGTGCCAGCTTTGGCCCTGTGACTCCCCAGTGGTGCAGTTTTGTGCCTACACCCCCACAGCGCTGGAGTTCCCCCCCTTCGACACCTATCCAGTCCCCTCTCTGCCCACCCAGGGGGTCCCCGCGTTGAGCCCCTCGCTGCTGATTCATGGCAATTGTCCTTCCCCTCTATTCTTCTTTCCCTGTTGGGCTTTGCCAGTGGGTCATTTCCCACTGGGGCGACGTGGTGACGGTCACGATGACTCCCCAGTACCCCCAGCTTCGGGGTAAACTCACAACCTGGGGTGGAGGGGTGTCATGTCGCA
>VZSZ01007733.1:0-10522 GCA_013398815.1 Ibidorhyncha struthersii | reverse complement strand
AGCCCGCGCAGGGGCCCCCCCCGCCTCCTCACGCCCCCACACACCCACACACCACCACCACCTTGCGGGAGCAGTTCCACTTGAGCCCCGCACACAAAAACCGGCAGGGTGCCAGCATGCATCCCTCCCATCCCCGGGACACGGGGTTCCATCAGCCGCACGCCCCGCTCCGCGTCCCTGCGGCACCAGGCAGGCTGGGGCAGAGAGGGATGTGCTCTGCCGAGCCACAGCCTCTGCCCTCCCCGCTAAAACTGGGGACTCGGCGAGCTTGAGTCTATATTTAAACACAGGCGCATAAGCCCTACGTGCTGGGGGGCAAATAAGCTCCAAACAACCCCGTTACAAACCCCGGAGCTTCCTAAGGTAAATGTTACCTGGCAGTGGGGTGGGAAATTCTCCCCGCCACAGCCCTACCTCGCTGTAGCCCACCTTCCCACTGCCGGCCCTGGTGCTTGCTGCCCCTGCATCCCTCCATTCCCAAGCTACAACAGGCCGCCTGCCCTACCTGACTGCGACAGTCACATCCCCACTACGACAGTCACACCCCTGCTGCGACAAGGAGCTGAAAAGGAGGGGAGGAAAAATCCGAAATACAGCTCCAGTTGTCGGTGTGCTGGTGTAGCTGTGGCAATATGACTGCTCTGACCCCACTGGGGTTTACACCGGGGTAATGGATAGCACAGTTTTATCCTCCATCCTTGTACCTTTGCCCAGTTTATGCAGCACTTGCTTATCATCCACTCTTCCAGCACTGGGTCCAAAATGAATGAAGCACCTGGATTCATCATCTCTATCATGCCGAAATAATGTCACTACCAAAAGCTCTCCAGCCCATCAACAGCTGGCTTCCTCCCACCCCCCGTGTAAGGCTGCATCGGTGCAAAGACCTGGAGAGTGTCACTGCTTGGGCGCTACCAGGTGTTCCAGGGACATTGGGCAGAGGAAAGTAGAGTTCCTCTTCGATAGCACCTTTGCCCCAGTATGAGTGAGCAAGGACTCTCACCTCAGCTGTCCTGGGCGATCGTCACAGAGAGGGGAGCGGGCCCCTTCTGCGCAGTGTCCACACCAGAGCAAAGGTGGTGAGCAAGAATGAGCAACCCTTTGAACTGTGCTTGGGAGCGGTGGTGGCCAGCAGCAGCAGGGCTAGACCTCTCCCCAGAACACAACCAGCACTGATGGCAGCTTCCAGTGCCCTTTGGGGTTAGCCTTGAGCCCCCTCAGCTCCCGTTGCAGCAGGTCAGACTGATGTGGGCTCAGGCCTGGACAGTAGGAAATTCAGGTAAAAAGATGTTCTTTCCTTCAAAGGGGCGGGTTATTGCACTCTGGGCAACAGAGAGGAAAATCCCTAGATCTCTCTCCTGCACCCCCATTTCTGTCGGCACAGGAAGCAGGGAGAGGTACCAGCAACATCAGGGAAGAATTGTATCTCAGCAGAGGCATCTTTGTATCAATTTCCTCATTAATTTAGTGGGCATGAGACAAAGGACTAGTGGAGTTGATCTCTCTGTAGCATGGAGCACTACAGATATTTGGGGCTATACTGGATCCTTGGGATGCTCTTGGTAGTTAGAGTAACTCTCCAGACGTCTCTGACAGGAGCTCCAAACCCAGCAGGGCAAAATCATCTTTGCCATCTCCCAGATAGCATCTTGCGTGTTATACCTTTGAAAAGCATAGAGGAAAAATTTGGGTTGCAGTCCTGGTAATTTTCTCCTGTGAACAGGTGGTAGTTATGATTTTTTCTCCAAGTGCTGACTCCCCTCCTCTTTTTGGGAGCCTGGAGAGCTGGCCCCTGGCCTCGGGAAAGACATCTTTGCAAGCTGCTTTCTTCTGCTGGATTCCTGAGAAGGAACGAGATATGCTCGTTTACTGGCTGCTCTAGATCTCCCCATGTGTGAAGGGGCTTTCTCTGCAAGACTGGGTATTTTGAACCAAGACCTGTGAAGGAGAATACATAGCAATGCCAGATTTAGCTGCCATATTTTTTCTTAGAGACACTCTGCTCACTCAGGAGAAGGAACCTGTGCTGGTTCATGCAAAGAGTGAGAGGAGAAGGTGGAAAGCATTCCAGTTAAATATTCCACCCGAGTATTTTAAATTGACAGCCACACGAAGTAAAAAATCCCACAAGCTGTATAAGACTGTGTAAGGCTGACTGAAAAACAAGGCTTTCTGGCTAAGGCAGAAGAAACAAAGGTCACCGTTAACACCCACTACCGTATGTATTTTTAAACTCTTATTATTTCCATTCTCAGAGGCCCTAATCATGCTTGAGGTCCTTGTGTATACAGGCATAAAGGCAAGGTGTCCACCCCAAAATGCTTTTGATTATGTACACAGGACAAGTACATTTACGGGAAGGGGTCGCAAATATACAAATCCGTGAGTGTGTGTACGTATTTTATGTCTGGCATCATATCTCTTCACAATATTGCCTGCGGGCCCCACAGTGCTAAATGCTCCCCCAAAAGTAAGGAGGAAATCCCTGACCAAAGAACATGCAGCTGCAAGTAAAGACCAAACTGATCCGAGCGTTTAGTCCAAGCCTACCAAGGTGCCACGCACATGCCAGCGGTGCAGCCCAGGAGTCCTGCCTCTCCCTGTCTCCGGTAACCATGAGACTGCACTCCTTCCCACATTTGCAGGAACAAAGGTTTTATTTTTCGTAATTATATTAATACCTGTTCTTCCCTCATGCTAGCAATTTGGCTGATTTCTTGTTTATTGCTTTCCACCTTCTACCATCAATAATTCAGCCACATAGCCCCCAGGAGGTGGAGAACTAACTACTCATTTTACAGAGACTTACCTAAGAAAGGAGTGATGTGATAGCTGGGATCGGAGCCTGGACATTCCCATTCCTAACCCCAGCCACAGTCCTGGAGACAGCAATCACACAACCCATGACGCTGAGGCTCTCACTGGCTTTGGGAAGTTTGGTCTGGCTTCTGTCTCCTTAGGTTTTGCCGTGAATAACAGCCGCAGGATGTGACCCTAATTGTAAATGAGGTCCATGGGGGGGTTCTGCATGGGTCTGTCCTGTTCTCCTCTGATGGATGCTCTTTGGTCGTCTGTTTCCCAAATCAAAGCATTGTACCCGGGTCCTCTCAGGCGTCCCTCTGTGGATTAGGCCACGGGGTTCATTTTGGTTCTCAGTGAAAACTGGTTCTCATAATGAAACTGCTACTGTAGCTGACCTCAGAAAATCCCACGTTAGGGACTGGAAGGGTTGACGAGAGAAAAGACTGAAGAATCAGCTCCACTCGTGCTCTCTAGCGAGTGTCTGAGCCATATAGGTCAGGCAGAAGCCATTTGCTGTGCTGTACCTGCTCCATGCATGAACACGGGACTGCATTCTGCATATGTGTCAGCCGCCTTGCTTTTCAGTGTGATTCAATTAGCTAAACCCTTCTTAAAACCCTGTAGAAATAAATATCCATTTACTCCTCAAGCAACTGCTTTCTTCTCCCCGCCCCCCCCTTGCATGCTGTCCTTTCAGCTCATCATTCGAATATTCCGGCCATCTCTTCGGGTGCCGTGGGCTATTTTGAACCCATGTGCAGGTTTCAGCGAAGCCTCTCTTTGCCGGAGTCCCCCCGCCGGGGTGCGGAGGGGGCTGGCGGCGGGGAGCAGGGAGCGGAGTCAAGCCACAAGGGGGCATGTGCTCTTCTAATTCATAAAATGTGCCTTCATTGACAAAAATGCTGAACAATTGGTGAATGGTGTGTGCATATAAGTTAATGCTGCTGGAGAATACACGGGTAGTGACAGGGGAGCGTGGCAGTGGGGCTTGTCTATAGGGAAACAGAGACACATGGAGGAGCGGTGGGGGCCTAAAATGCCCCTGTGGCCTCTCTGTGGCTCTCTCCTGCAGGGAACTCTGGTGGGGGGAGAGTCAGAGCACCTAATTCTGCCCCCAAACTCTACTGAAAGTAATGACAGCAGCAACGCCAAAGCCGGGAGGGTGTTGGTGATAGTCACAGGCTGGAGCCTTAGCTGGCTCTGGGGATGCTCTGTTGTTTTTTTTAAGATTTTGTAGCAAATGAGCTCAGCTGCCAAACGTTGTTAATTCCTCTGCTAGGTGAGACTGGAGAGGAGTCCAATGGCTAAGAAGAATATTTACACATAGAATGTTTATTTCTAAGCAAACTCGAAGTTCATCTCCATCTCCTAGCCTGGTGTGCCTGAGCCCATCCGCAGCAAGGTAAGTTCCCCAGCTTCTGCTGTCTCTTCCTGCCCTACAGCACTGGTGTCGGGGTTTGGGGGGATTGCGCCAAAGGGTAAGTGGAGTAGAGGGAGAAGAGGGGGGGCTGAGCAATGAACAGGGTGCCCGGACCCCTGGGGTTGCTTTAGCCCAACTTTGCTATGGCCTCATCAGATGCGTATGAGTGCTCGGATGAAGTAAAGGACCAGGAACTGCTAATGACCACTGCAAAGTCCTGCTTTCAAACATATTTCCCAATGCAATGGATAAGACAAAATACAAGATGAGCAGAAGTTTTTCTGGCTGTGTCTCTCACAGTAAATAGTTGTTTTATTGGCTTTGTAGAGTCCTATCTTCTCAATCCAAAATGGCGCCAGATGTGCTGGGAGTCAGTTTATAACTTCACAGGATATGAGTCAAAATGTGCAGCTCACCGCCTGTAATTCCAGTAACTGTAGTGGAGTTCAGCCAAGGATGAATTTGGCAAAGATGGGTGGCCAGGATAGTCCTAAGTAATACCAGGTGTGGGTAAGCGACCCTCACTTCTGCTTGCCCTGCAAGCCTGTGCCCGTCTGCGGCAACCCTTCCCCTCCAACCATCAGGGCAACACAGTCAGACCTTCAGCCACCACGGGCTGGGACCAACCAGCATACGCAATCGAGGGCCCTTCATCCTGTCATTACAGACTGCACTGCAATAAGGGGCAGGGTTGCAGAGGGCTCCCTGTGTTTTCCTGCCTCCCTTTCCTATCTTTGTCAGGGAGGGGGAGGGAAAAAGCCAAGCAGAAAGAAAAAATACCAGCGCTGTTCCCACAGCATGCAGAGGGGAGATACTGGATTGCTCCATAGTGACAAGCCAGTGCGTCACAGGGAGCACCTCCTCCGGTAACCACGCAGGGGAGGACCAGGCCTACAGCCACCGTTATTCAGCTTCAACAATTCAGCCTTCAAGCCCCTTCATCTCACTTACAAAAGGCAGATAGCCCCTGCCACACAGGTCAGATGGTAACCTTGACCTCTGTCTCCATCTCTCCCCCTGCACAGGTACAAGCAGGATGTAGGTGCTGCAAGGTTTTATACAAAAAAAAAAAAAAAAAAAAACCACAGGGGAAGCAGGCTGGGTTTATCTGTGGTATGAAACAGGTTTAGCTCTTGAATGAATTTGCCCAAAATGGCCTCACTGAGACTTTGAGCTACAATGCAGTGGAGGTAGAAACAAACCTGCAAAGGGCTTTCTATCCTGAACGATGCTGCGACGCAACAGTGATGTGCGTGTATGATAAAATTGTTGGGGAGATCAGCAGAAACAAATCCAGCCTGAAGTATGCTAGAGCCTGGCACATCATACCTAAGGCTGCTGCATAGGGGTCTCCTGTCAGCAGCTGTGTGACTATTTCGTGATGCTGACAGCAACACCATGCCATTCAGCATTTTATGTGTGCCATGGACAAAGCTTTGGGAAGTCCAGGTCACCCCTGGGACATGTTTGGTTAGGTAGAATGCAGGACAGATGCCTTTCACTGTGTTACCAGTTTGGCTTTGGTAGTGCCATAGCTGATCATGGTTTTGCTTTTGTTAAATTTCAGATAAATCCCCCATCCCTCAGACACCTTGCACTCTGTGCAGACCAGAAATTTCACTTCGGACTTCAAGTTGCGAGGGTAGCCCTCCCTCGCATGGGAAAAAAAAGACACCATCCCTTGACCTGGGGCTAGACACAGCCACTTGCCCGCGTGCTCTGATGCCTGTGTAGCCTGTGGCCTCTCGTACCCCTAAACCCATGTGCCACGCGGCCTATCCAGACTGAAAACCTCCTGGTTCTTCTCCCAGGACTGAACCTTCTGCGGTAATTCCTAGTAGGCTTTAAACACAGGATGCCAGTTTGATTAAAAAGCTGAAAATAGCAAGATGTCTCTGTCCGACCTACAGTTAAATTTGGTAACTTACCTTTTCCATCCTCCCTCCCCTTTTCTAATTGTTTTTCGTTGTATGGTTCCTCATTTAGACTGTAATCTCCTGGTGTACAGGATGCTCTTCTATACTTGACCATAAAGAACTGTGTGCATTGAACCACCTTCTTTCACCATTATTTAGCACTCAGAACATTTGTTGCTACACAGTTAGTGTGCTGTCTCCCTGCTCTTCTAGAAAACTCCAATATTCACAGGACTGCAATGTCTGAGAAGTCAGCAATGAAATGCAAAAAGAAATATCCCTCCCCAACACAATCTCAACTGTGTCCTGCTGTCATTAGCTCCTGGGAATGGCACAGCAAAAAGTGAGGAGCCTAATAAATAGACCTGAGACACTCTCTTTGGGTGTGCTATTATTAGAATCACAGACAACAAATTGGAAATCCAGCATTTATCTGCATCTGTTCTGAGTGTATTAACTGTGTTGACTGTAGCTGTATTGATTATCCATTGGAGCAGCTTGGAAAAGCTGATATCATGATACAGTGCAAGGTCTGTGTTGAGAGATGGAGTGTAGGTTATGTGGTTTGCCGGCAGAGGTTTGGCCAATGTGCGCGTAGTAATCTCTTGCCGCAGGAATTGTCCGCAGCCTGGTGGTGTACATGGTGGCGTACATGGTGGTGTACATCAGTGTGATCTCCTGGTCACTTGGGAGAGGTGAGCAAGGCCATCTCGCAGAAGGAGTCTGTATAGAAAGGGAAAAGTTATGATAACTTATAGCGTGATGTGTGTAGTAGGTGTTAGTGTGATGTAGGCTCAGCACGTGAACGTAGGCCAGGCCTAGCTTGTCCCTGTTTGCTTATGCCTCATGCATTTTGCCACGGGAGCAAGGGAGACATTAGACTTTGTCCAGGAGTCCTCCGTGCTCGTATCCAGCACGCCTGCAATGGCGGCTGACGGGTGAGGGAGGGTGCTGGTGTGGGGGAGAGGGCCCTGCTGTGGCACAGCGCCAAGGGGGTAGAGATGAAGTCTTTGTTGAAGCATTGCAAACAGCGTGTGCAACACAATTCTGTACCTGCGGGGTTTCCATGCTTGCTTTCAGCCCCTCTTTGCTTCTCTACTTCTTGAAAGGGAAATTAAGGAAATTTAATTCCCTCTAAGCAAAGTTTGGAACATCCGCTCTTCTTCACTTCACACTCTCCCCCTCCCCCCCTAAAAAAAGCAACCTTTTCTATCTCCAGAGCCCAGCTCCCCACACTGCATATGGTTCACTGTGTTGCACACTGCTTCCCTCTCCTTTCTCCTCCTGTGTTTGCAGGTACCATGATGCAGCCCCAGAGGGGAGCTGGGGAAGGACTGGGGAGCAGCCTGGAGCCACTGAACACACTTTAAAAGGTGGACAGGACAAATGTGAAATGAGCATGTACAATGAGCAGGAGACCTGAAACAAAGCACTCCAAAGCCCCGTGAGGTACGGATGTTGGTTGTGAAGTTTGTGAAGTCCAACTGCTCAGCTTCTCCTATTCCTCTTCACTGCTTTCATCCACCATATTCCTTCTGGCTCTTTTTACTCCCCTGTGGTGCTCCAGCTCCTCTGAAATCCCCTCCATTACACCCATACTTTGTACCTTCATGTCTTTTGACACCCTCCTCTTCCTCTCCATGCATGCAGTGTTTGCGGCTCTCCTCCCTCTTTTCCTCCCACGGGTCCATCTCAGCTTTACCCTTCTCCTTCCCACCCCACGCTCAGAAGTAATTTGAGAGAACTGTGGGCAAGTAGGAGCATGGCAGTGCCGCAAAGTGTGATTGTACCAGGTGCAGGGTGGCAGGACAGGGAACGAGAGCCAAGGTCCAGCCCCAGATGGCTTCTGGCGCGTTGGGAAGGGGTTGACGGCCCTGGAACTTCAGAGATTCATTCTTGGTCGAACAAAAATGCTGCATGAAAGAAAACGCTGTCTGCACAGCTCTGAGTAGCTCCAGCCATAGACAGGTTCAGTGCTTAGCAGAAGGGCAGCGAGACGGATGCAGCCCCCCCCTGACTAACATATTCTGCTTACACAGCAGGAAGGGCGAGAGTTTCTAACTCACTCTCTTCAGTGACTACCTGGCCTTCATTCTCCGCCAGGCCTTTCATCATGCTTCTGGGCTAGGGCCCAGCTCTACTCCCTTGCCTTTGTTTTCTGCCACCTTTTAACACCCTCCCTCTAATATCTTTTGCCTCTCCAGAGCCCCAGTCGTAACTCCAGACCCTTCTCTCTGCATCCAGCCAACCCACCCCCCCCCCGTTCTGTCGGCGCACTGCCCAGAGAAGTTGTGGAAGTCCCATCCCTGGAGGTGTTTAAGGCCAGGCTGGATGGGGCTTTGAGCAACCTGGTGTATGGGAGGTGCCCCTGCCTATGGCAGGGGTCTGGAACTTGATGATCTTCAAGTTGCCTTCCAACCTAAACCACTCTATGATTCTATGCCCCAGAGCCATCCCTCTGCTCACCACCACCACCGCCTTCAAAAATGTAAAAAATTTAGAAACCCCAGAACAGTTTGTGTTAAAGGGATTTTGCATCACTGACTTATTGGGGCAGATGACCAAGTTGCTTGTTTTTCTTTGACTGCATTCCCTTTCCTTGCTCCAGGTAACCTAATCCTGTTTTTTTTAGCTGTCTTCTATCTTTCCTCAGTTAGTCATTACTGATTTTTCCTGACTACTTATGTTTCTAAAACAACACTGCACTGTTTATTTTAGAGAACTCATAAACATTGGTTTTAAACCAGAGATAGTGGGGGTTGGACAAAAGGTGCCCTTGTAAAACACGAGAGGCATGTACATCACTCCTTTCCCGAAAGCTGTCAAGAGAAGTCACCTGCCCAGAGCACGGGTGCAGCTCAGGTTCAGCCAACACCCTGTGTCACCTGAAATCACCCAGTTATTTTACCAGCAAGCTGTCTGGAAACCTTCTTGCCTCAGCACATGTCTTACTGCCCATGTGCTCTTCACTTGCTTTGACTCAATAGTTTGCCACAAGCTGACGTGGGGACTCGAGCTCAAAGGACAGTCACTTTTGCAGTAGAGTGTCATCACTGGGTGCTGAGCACCAGCAGAAATTAATGCCAAAGAACAGACCAGTCTGAACAGGACTGAGCTGTCTTTTGCAAAATAATAGTAATATCAACAGTAATACAAAGATGAATGAATGCATGAATGAATGAATCATATAATGGCCGTGCTTTCATTCTTCTCCCTGATTTTCCCCTCAGAACTAAGGGTGGAGCCTCTGCGCACACCAATGCTAAACTTGGAGTAATCAGCAGTCTGCAGATACGGTTGCAGCCATAGTACATACACATGTAGCCATATACATATAAGAACATGACACGTGAGATGCCCATCCGAGGCAGGCTGCGCATCCACACCTTCTTGCTCAAATGGCGCCAAATTTGCCCCAAGCGGTATTAGCCAGGGCCTCTGGGAGGCTCATCAGCATGGCGAAAATCAGAGCAAGCGTACGAATATCAAGGTGTGTTGCTTACTTCCTTGTTAAGAAGAATATGATGCTCATTCTTCACTACAGCAGAGCAGTGCACACTCTCCGGGCTGAATCTGAGCGTATACACTGCTGAAGTATCGTAAGTAATAAATGGTGTACCCGATAGTGCCTAGCTGCAGTGGTGATTAATCATTTAGGCCCTGATCCTGCAAACATGCATGAGTTTAATGTTACTACTATGAGTAATCCCCTTGATTTCAAATTAGATTAGTCACAGTCTTAACACTTGGCACGTGAATAAATGTTTGCAGGGTGAGAGCCCTATTTATGGCCTGCTCTTGCAAAATATTACTGTCTAGCACAGTGCCTCTGTTCCTGAATAGTTTCACCAATGCAAAAAAAAAAAAGAGAAAAGCCTCAAACACTCCCCTGAATTGTGACCGTTGCAGGATTAGATGTGCTGTACGTATGCACAGCTCTGCATAGCGCAGGTCATGGATAGATGTAGCTGTATCTTGCCCTGGGTGTGTGCTTAAGGCTCTGGTGCAAAGCACTCGGAAGCTGATTGCCGTCGATGTTTTCTTTACTGTCCTTTACCACTGGTTCTAAGATTTAGGCCTTCCATCTACAGTGTAAATGGAATTTTTCTCCTATTTCTTTTTAAAGAAAGAAAGAGAGATTGAATCAGTTTTGCTAAGTTAGGGTGAAGACAATAAGGAACCCACTAAGCAGCTTGCAAATTTAAATCACCAGCCTAATCAAATTCCTCTGGGCTGCGGTGTCCTTTCTGTGAAATCAACCTGCATTAAAGGGACTGGGTTGCTGTTTGTGAATGTACCATCTCTGCAAATTACCGCTGCTCCGTTGCATTGTGTTTGTATGAATGGGGGTGACATGTGCTTGCCCACAGGTCCACGTGAGAGA